>JAHIAM010000350.1:0-21114 GCA_021605205.1 Aegilops longissima
AATAAAATCGTATGCGGAAGGCCTTGCCTACAAGGGCCGGGCTGTGGCGTGGTGCCCACCAGTCGGCATGAATTTCAGCCAGGAGGTTTCGCCCTTCCTCTTCGGAGATACACCTTTGAAGGACTCGGTAGTGCTTTTCTTATAAAGCTCTCCCTCATGGACTTTATAGGCCTTAGATCGCCGTACTATGCAGCGAGCCTCGTTTGGTCTTGGGGAGTTCACGCCTAGTTAGGTAGGCTAGGAATGGTTCCGTCCGCGCGATAACCGCCATTATTCGTGGCGGAGGGTGTTATCTGGGCGAGCCTCGGTTGTGTCGAAGTGTTTGGCGTCGAGCGGTGCGGTTGGGTCGGATTATTGTGCGGACTCCTTCCCATAATGCGGATGGCGAACAGCCGTTCGAAAAAGATATTGGTTTGGGGCGGCATCGCGTTTGCACGATGCGTGCCAATATATCCGCCGCCTGGTTGTTATCCGGGCTATATGATGAAATTGAGCCCTTGAACCCGTGGTGACATTTTAGGACCGCATTGCGGTATGCTGCCATTTCGGATCTTTGGCATCGAAGTCTCCGTTTATTTGAGATATTGCAAGGTTCGAATCCCCGCGCACCTCTAGGTGTTGAATGCCCATGGAGACGCGCCATCCGGAGGCGTGCAGAAGGGCCTTGTATTCGGACTGCGTTGTTGGAGTCCATATACATTATCTGAAGGGCGTATTGAATTTGTGTCCCGGTTGGGGACGTCGGATGACGCCAGCCCAGGCGACCAACATTTGGAGCCATCAAGTGCATGATCCAATTGGAGTATCGCCCGTACTCTTTAAGGAGTTGACTTGGTCCATTCGACCCGCAATTCGGCCAAAACCTGCGACTTAATAGCTAAATCGTGGCTTATAATTTATATCGAATGGAAGGAGCTCTATGGCCCATTTAGTAATCCGGTCCGTCGGCGTCGCGGTTGTTTATGATGTCGTTAAAGAGGTGCCGGAGGCTACTGTTATCGA
Source organism: Aegilops longissima (assembly GCA_021605205.1). Lineage (NCBI taxonomy): Eukaryota > Viridiplantae > Streptophyta > Magnoliopsida > Poales > Poaceae > Aegilops > Aegilops longissima. The sequence goes on from JAHIAM010000350.1 coordinate 1,003, forward strand.
ACACTCTTGAAAGTAGTGTCGCGGCTTCGGGATGCCATGAACACCGCATATGCTATCTTTTGATAGTGTGGGTACGGGACTTGCATGGAGTTAGGACGGTGGACAAATAATAAACGGTTTTGAGCGAGGGAACGGTGTCCGTCCGTTCTCGTTAAACAATGAGCACCTTGGCCCGACAACTTGATGTTTGCGGCGATATATAATAGCCTTGGATTGCCCCCGTTGGCGCGGCTAGAACTGGATTTGTTGCCAAAATGGCCTTTATTTTTGAGTCCGGCCGTAGCGAGCATCCATCCACTCGAAGTGTTGGTGCAGCGAGAGGAGGCGGTAAAGGGTAACACCTTTTCCCCAATCGGGAAATAAAGCGGCTTAGAGCCGCTCGCATCCGATCAATTTTGTATTTGTTTGAGGTCTTTTGGAATGTCCAATTGTGACAGGCTCGGATCTTGGCTGGGTTTGCTTCAATTCCTCTACGGACACAATGAAGCCCAGGGAGCTTTCGGTTGGAGCAGCCGAAGGCGCATTTTTCTGGATTGAGCTTGATGTCGTATTTTGAAGATTGTCGAATCATGAGCATCAAATCGTCTACTAGAGTTCGGCGTGCTTGGTTTTGGCGACCACGTCATCTACATATCTTCCACTGTTTTGCCGATCTGGTTTGCGGACATATACGAATCATGAGCTGATATATTGCGCGTTTTTGAGTCCAAAGGGCATTGTATTGAAGCAGAGCGGGCGTATGGGGTGATGAATGCTGTTGCAGCTTGATGCAGCTCCGCCATCTTGATTTGGTTGGTAGCGGAGTATGCGTCGAGAAGCACAATGAGTGGTGTCCTCTTTGTAAGCGTCAATAATTTGAACAATTCGAGGAGGGAAGGATCCTTGGGCAAGCCTTATTAAGGTCCTTAGAAATCGACACATAGGCGCGGAGGATTTATCCTTCTTTGGTACCATCACCAGGTTTGCTAGCCAGTCCGGATGTTTTATATCTCGATGAATCCGGCTTCAAAAGTTTAGCTAGCTCCTCTCCCATGGCACATCTCTTGGGTTTGGAAAAGCGCCGAAGAGCCTGTTTGGTAGCTTGAATCCTTTTAGGATATTTAAGGCTGTGCTCGGCCGGTGGCGTGGGATTCTGGCATGTCACGAAGGTGTGCGAGCAAAGATGTCCCGATTTTCTTGTAGAAATTCTCGTAGTGCGGTGTCTACATCATGGTTTAATTGAGCCCCAATGGAGCCCGTCTTTGCGAGGTCCGTTGGGTGGACTTGGAATTTGACTATTTCATCCGCTGGTTTAAAGAGGTGGACTTGGATCTTTTTATCAAGTATCACATCATCCCTGTTCATCGTGGGCGCATCGATGTGAGTTTCTCGGCCGCTAGGGCTTGGATAGTGCCTCGAGGGCTAGTCACGGCTGTCTTGTTTTCGGTAGCGAGTGCTATGTTAGGATCACTAGCGAGTGTTGATTCCGTTAGGTCCGGGCATTTTAAGCTTCATGTACCCATAATGGGTATAGCTTGAATAATTGTGAATGCCTCTTGTCCTAATAAAGCATGATATCCATTGTTGAGCAGGGCCACTTGAAATGTGACCTCCTCGGACCTGTAATTGTCCGTTGGGCGAACACTACGTCTAGCGTGATTTTCCTGTGCAGCATGCTTCCCGGCTGGGGATTATTCCTCTAAAGGTTGTCTGCTTCGCTCAATGCGGTTCCAGTCTATTTCCATTTTGGAGGGTTTCCTCGTAGATGAGGTTTAGTCGTCTACCGCCATCCATGAGAGTACCTTAGTGGTAGCCTCCACTATCGGCTGAGGACCAATGCGGTTTGGTGCCGGGTAGTTCGAATTTAGGTTCGTCACTGGCATTAAAGGTAATAGCCATGTCCTCCATGGATTTATTATTTGCTACTTAGTGAACTTGACAAGGTTCTTGGTGTTTGTTTCGCATGTTATTTGATCTGAAAGTCTCGAAGCTATTAACCTTTGTCTTTGGTGTTCTTTGGGCTGGGATTCGAAGCTAGAAGCTCTTACGCCACTTTTGGCCACCTGCCGTAGTATCCAACATGCTCGAAGGCTATGAGTTGGAGTGGCGCCCTACGTGCTATGAATTTTGCAGGTCCGTTTAGCCAACCCTCCGGTATGGTTCCATACCCTTTAGGGGTTTTGGTTTTGGTATTCAAACCAGGTGCTTGATAATGATGCACCCTTTTGTTCCGGACTAAGGATGTATTCGGGGCGGATTATCCCAAAATTTACTTTCGGTTTTCAAAGCGCTCTCCATCGCACAATACTTTTTGTACTATGGTGCAGCCAAGTCAACAAAGCGTGTAATTTCATGACGACTTATGGCGTTTAGGATTCCCTTATGCATTGCAATTATTGCAAAAATTGGGATTCGTCCTCCTCTTGGCGATCCTTTATCCTGTTCATAACCGGGAGAATCTGCCCGATAATGATGTCTTGTTTTGGCGGGCTCTTGCGAATTCGAGAGAGATCGCTAATGTTTGGGTGGCGGGTGGCACTAAATCGGAACCCGTCAATTTAGGACTCAAGGGCGAAAGTTTCGAACTTCGGAAGTTTGGATTTTGAGTGCTATCCATGAGTCCGACCCCGCTGACTTTAAGTTCAGGGCTTGATCGACATCCGTCCCTCACGAGGAATCCGGCATGGAGGATGGGAATCGGGACGTAGCTAGTCCTTAAGATAGAAGAAGAATCGCGCATTGCTCCTCTATCACAGCAACATGATGGGTAGCACAGGGAGGTTGATCTCTCTCGGATCGGTTTTAGGCCCGATCCGGTCGTATCTATGGCGACTCCGGCGGCGTCACGATCAAAAAGCTCATTTATGGAGGAGAGCTCGTTCAAACCTAACTATTGACAAGTTCGAACTAACATGGAGATTGGTTTGATGACTTCGAGAGGTCATAAATCGGTGTATGGCGAACTAGCGGTCATGAAAACCACCCGGCGAATTAATCGACCCGTGGCCAAGGCTTCTTTGGCGATGGTATCGTCTTTAAAAGGCGAGTGAGGCATCCTACGATGGCGGCGACGGAAGAACTCTCAATGAAAGCACCAATTTCGGTGTCAAAACGGCGGATCTCGGGTAGGGGTCCCGAGCTATGCGTCTAGGCGGATGGTAACGGAGACAAGGGACCGATGTTTTTACCCGAGTTGGGCCCTCTCGATGGAGGTAATACCCTACTCTGCTTGATTAATATTGATGATATGGGTAGTATAGAGTAGATCTACCGAGATCAAGGAGGCTAAACCCTAGAAGCTAGCCTATGGTATGATTGTTGTTCATCCTGGACTCTGACCGTCGGTTTATATAGACACGGAGAGGGCTAGGGTTACACAAAAAGTCGGTTACAAAGGTAGGAGTCTTCAATCTTGTATCTTCATAGTCTTGGAGTGCAGCGTGGCGATGGTCCGGCTATCCGGTTTCCTAGTCGGGACTCCCTCAAGTACCCTCTCCAATGGGTAGGCTGAGATGAACTTTATGGGGTGGCCACAGGTAGTGTCGCCCATGGCTTCTTGAGGCCACCAAGTCGCGCCAGGAGCTTTTGTGGCATGGGGTGGCGTGCCCTCGCGTCCCTTGATGTGGTCTTGACAAGTACACGGGTGCTCGGCGGTGGCACCTTTGTCGAGGGCCCAGGTCCTCTGGAGATTGGGGCATATCCTGAGGTGGTTGGTTTCACGAGACCTGACCGTCCTCGGGGAGCCTATGATGTTGCCTTGCTGAGCTTGGTCTTCCGCCGCTTGTGGCTTTCTTTGCCTTCCGACCTGTGTTGCATCAGCTCGGCTCGACAGCACACCCTTGTCTTGGCGCTCCTCGAGCAGCCACAGGCCTTGCTGTGAAGTCTGAGGTGGCAGCAGGTAGAGTGCAGGCTCGAGAGGCCGTGGTGCCACCATCACCGGGGGCTAGTGAGGTATTTCTTGAGGTCTTGGAAGGCCAGTCGGCCTCTGGGGTCCACTCGAACGGGCCCTTCTTCTTCATGAGCTTAAAGAAGGGCAAGGCGCGCTCGCCTAGCTTGGAGATGAAACACCCTAACACAGTTACCCGCCCCGCTAGCTTCTGCATCTCCTTGAGGGTCTGTGGTGGACTCATGTCTTCAATGGCCTTGATCTTCTCCGGGTTTGACTCGATCCCTCTGCGGGATACGAGGAACCCTAGTAGCTTGCCAAAGGGGACGCCAAACACGCACTTCTCCGGGTTAAGCCTCAAGTTCACTTGGCGCAAGCTCTAGACGGTCTCCTCCAAGTATTGAATCAATGTCCTCGCCTCGCGAGATTTGACCACTATGTCATTGACGTAGGCCTCTGTGTTCCTGCCGAGCTGCCGCCCCAAGGCGTGTGCATCAACGGCTGAAAGGTTGCGCTGCGTTCGCGTAGCCGAAGGGCATGCAGGTGTAGCGATACACCCGCATGGTGTCGGAAGGCTGTCTTCTCCACATCCTCCACCGCCATCTTGATTTGGTGGTATCACGAGAATGTATCCGGAAACACAGCAAATCGCTTTTCGGCGGTGGTGTCGATAATCTGGTTGATCTTGGGGGGCGGAGCGGATCTTAGGGGCAGGCTTTGTTAAGGTTTGTGAAGTCGACACATCGCTCCTTCCGCCTTTCTTTGGCACTCTGACGGGTTTGCCAGCCATTGAGGATGTCGAACTTCACGAATGGGCGCCGCCGCCCTCCACTTGCGTGTCTCTTGGCGATGAAGGCTGCTTCTCAATGGACCGTCGGCTCGCTGTTTCCGCAGGCGTATGTTAGGGCATACCTCGGATGATGTTGGATCACCTCTCTGGGACCCCTACCATGGCCGGGCTCCCAGCGAATATCTCCTTGTTCACAGCGCAGAACCTCACCAAGGCTTCTTCTTGGCCGGGTCGAGCCGGCTCCTATGGTGAAGGTGGCCCCGAAGACCGTCCTCGTTGTTGGGACCTGCTTGGTTTCCGCCTTGTCTTGGGTGAACAATTGCTTCTTTTTGGTAGGCACGGCCTCCTTGGCCTCGTGGGTACGGCGCCCGACCGGCTGTGCTCTGCTTCTGCGGTCTTGAAAGCGAGCTGGCGCAAATCCGCGGCCTCCTAAGCGCCCCCTTGATGGTGAGGCGCCCTTGCTTCTGGCATCTTCATGAAGTTATGGGCGAATCGTCACCGCCATGAACTGGCGAGAGCTGGATACCGAGGATGGCGTGTATGGGAGACCGATCTGGGCGATGTCGAAGTCCACCAGCTTAGTGCGGTGGTTATCGCGCGTGCGAAAGGTGACGAGGCGGATCTGTTAGAGAGTGGGCAGCTCCACCACCCACTCCGAGAAAGGCTTCTTTGAGGCCGAGCCGCTCAAGCGGCGTGCAAAGGATAAAGGCTTCTCTGAGGAGCAAGTTGAGGCGGCGCGCCGTCGATGAGGTCTTAGTAGCGTCCACATTGCAGATGGTGGGCGTGCGAGCATTGGGAGCATTCGGAGCGGCGGTGGAGCTGGGGTGGTCTTGAGCTGAAGGTGAGGTCGGCCTCTGGCGCAGCCCAACCAGCGGATCCCAGGCGCTTAGGCGGCCCCAATCAGCGGAGAATGGTTTAACGTGGCGTCTGGCGGTGCTTGAGGCCGCCAAGTAAAGCTCTTGTTGCGTGGTGCGCCGGCGCCGCATATAGCGGTGAAAGTCGCGGAGTTCCCCGAGGATGCCACCGTGGATCCGGAGGTTGAACAACCAGGGCGTGGCTCGCCGGCGAGGCCATAGGAACCAGTTGGCCATGATCTTGTCGTCGCCTCCGGCCTCGAGGGCGGCCTCATCGTCACGCCGGCGAGGCAGCGCGCGGAGTGCTGCCAGCGCCGTCGTAGCGGCGGCATCTCGGCTTGAACTTGGTTGCCTTGCACTCGCCGTGGGGCGGGGGCGAGGGCTCGTACCGGATGCCTCGATGCCGGCGTCGGTCGCGATGGTGGGCGGCGGGGGCACCGCCATGGGAGCATAGTCTTGGCGTCTGAGCGCAGGTTGGTGGAGAGGAGCTCCGCGCACACCTACCTCATGGCGCCAAATGTCGGATGTGGGGTTCGGAAAACCCTTAAGGTTGAACAACTTTGGGGTGCTTGTGAAGTCTTTCCCTCCTACCGATCTACGCAATAGCTCACTAAGATCTCACGGATGAACTCGATGAACTCGCAACACAGAAAGACATGAGGTTTATACTGGTTCGGGCAACCGTTGCGGTGTAATACCCTCCTTCAGTGTGCTGGTGGTGGATTGCCTCTTGGGCTGATGATGAACACTACAAGGGAAGAACAGCCTCTGAGGTCGAGGTGTTCTTGTGCGCACGAGCTTGTGCGCGTCCCTGGATCTGATCCCTACTACTGTGGTGGCTAGACCTATTTATAGAGGCCCTGGTCCTCTTCCCAAATATCAAGCGGGAAGGGAGCCAACAACGGTGGGAAAATTTGAAGGGGGAGAGCCAGTACAAGCTATCCTGACAAAAGTGGTCTTCGCCTGCGAAAAGCTCTGGTGGTGACGCCGTCTTGGGCTCCACGATGACCTCCGTCTTGCCGTCCTTCTGGTCTTGGTCTCGTTGCACCAATATAGCAACCTTTGCCTGATGCCTCGGTACTCTTTGCCTGCACTGGCCTCCTTAGCACCAAAGAGGAAATAAGGATGCTGCGCACGCTGGCGCCCGCGTGGTGCCGTTCGTCATGGCTCACGTCACGGGAGCCTCGTGAGGTTTTGCCCCGCCTTGATATCTCCGCTCCTCGTGAGCCTGCAGCTAGGCTACTCGGAAGGAGGTCTTGCGTCGTCTGCCTCGCGAGGCTTGGACCCTCGCGAGGGCCTTGGATGCCTTGTTGATGAAGATGGGCGTGCGGCCCGCTTATATACGCCGTGGGGCGCATGCATGCAAGTCACAGGGACCCGTTCCCGAGCGCCCGACTAATGCCGGTCGAGGAGGATGGATCCTCAGGAGCCACCTTCACCATTGGCGCCAACCTCGACCGGGACCAGGAGGAAGCATTGGTGAAGTTCCCGCGCGCAAACAAGGAGGTGTTCGCCTAGGAACCCAAGCAGCTGGTAGGGTTCCCAAGAGGTGTGATCGAGCATCACTTAAGGGTGTGCCCCAATGTGCGCTCTGTGAAGCAGAAGGCGCGACGACAGTCCACAGAGAAGCAGTCTTTCATCATGCAAGAAACTCGCAAGCTAGAAGCAGCGGGTGTGATCCTTGAGGTCCGGTACCCGAAATGGCTGGCAAACCCCGTCGTCGGGCCGAAGAAAGGAGGGAGGAGCGCATGTGTGTCGATTTCACCAACCTCAACAAGGCCTGTACCCAAGATCCGTTCCCACTTCCACGCATCGACCAGATCGTTGACTCCACCACCGAGTGCGACCTGCTATGCTTCCTGGATGCGTTCTCAGGCTATCATCAGATCAAGATGGCGGTAGAGGATGTAGAGAAGATGGCCTTCCTAACCCCGTGCGGGTTGTACTGCTACACTTGCATGCCGTTCGGGCTGCACAACACAGGCGCGACCTTCCAACGGCTGACGCACAATGCCCTGGGTCAGCAGCTCGGGAGGAACGCTGAAGCCTACGTGTAACATCCCAAATTTCCTATTTGGAATGTTTTACAATTATAGCTAAGCATCTATGCATATTGTTTGAATTTGAGTGGCATTTGAAGTTTCAGAAGTTTTTGGAGTTGTTGGAATTTGAATTAAAATTTTGGCACTGGAAATTATTTCAAAAACTATGCCTAATAAATACTTGAGAAAAAGTATGAGAGGAGTAAACATGACACTCCAAAAATATCAGAGGAAAAACATTGCCAAAAAGTTTGAATTCAAATTTGAGTTTTATTTGGAATTTTAGAAAAATGATTTTTATAAAGTTTGGATTTTGCCTGGAAAATGTTCAAATTATAGGAATATTCCTGATCATTTTGATATATATATGTCCTATATAAAATATTTATATTTATATATTTTTCCTCTCTCAAATATTCAAAAAAAATAAAAAAAAAAACCTCAGGCGCCAGCTAACCATTGGCCCAGCCTGCTTGTAGAGGCGACCAACCGGCTAAGCGGCCCGGCCCGGCCAGTGGCGCCAAAACCCAACCCAACCGCGCCCAGCCGACCGACCGCCCGAGCCGAAACCCTTCGCATCGATCGCCGCCGATCCCCCCCTCTCCCTCTCGCCGACACCGAGCCCCACCCGTCGTCTTCCCCTCGCCCAAGCAACGCCCGCGCCGCCGCTCGCCGGATCCCGCGAGATCCGGGATCCTCCCGATCTCCTCGCCGCGGTTGCCCCTCGTCAAGTCGTCCCCCTTATAAATACCCCTCCCCTCGACCCGTTTCTCCCCTCGCCCCCTCGCCCGACCCTCTCCCCTCGCCACAAACCCTCGCCGGAGACCCGACGCCGCCGCCGCGCCATTAGCCCCGCCCCGACCGCCCCGGCCACCCTCGAGCTCGCCCGACCCCACCCCCGAGCTCCCCTCGCCCGTCCGCACCATGGAGGTCCCGCCGTCGTCCCGACCACGGAACCCCGCACCGTCGTCGCCCGAGCTGCCGTCGCCGTCGCCGCCTCGGTAAGTCGCGGAGCTCCGTCGCCGTTCGATCTAGATCGTGGGGCTTAGGTTAGATCCCCGAAGAATACGTTTTATTAGGTTTAGTTTTAGTAAACGGTTTTATTCTGGTTTAGATCGGTTTTATTAGGGTTTAGTTGGACGGCCGGCGGTTTGTTTTCTGTTAAACCGTGTAATGCGTAGTTTAGTTATTTAACGCTTGAGCGTTAGATAGGCCCATTAGCCAGTTTTTCGTTTTAGTTTTATTTTTGTTTTCTGTTTTAACAGAATAGTTTCAGTTTTGTAAAATTCATATCTTTTAATCTACTTAATATTTTTAAGTGATTCTTTTTTGTTGGTTTGCAAATTTATTGTAGTTTCTGTAGAAAATATATTTAGTCATGTTAAAATTATTTAAAATTGCTTTATTTTAGATTTAGACAGAATAGTAATTCTGCTATAAAATGAGTTAGGAATATTATTTTTAGTGATTCTTTTTGTCACAACTTTGCTTTGACATTGCCTAACCGTAGGTATTTATTTGGGAAATTTTAGAATTAATAAAAAATTAGTTTTAATCAGAATCATGTGATTCCTATTTATTTAACTAGCTACTGTTTTCCTATTGTTTCAAATAGCAAATAATTTTATTTTTCCTATGAGATAGTTTATTCTAGGTTAGTTTTGTAACTTTAGAGCATGAACTTTTATTTATAATAAATAAAACTTTTATTTTATTTTTCTTGCTAGGATTGTTTTAGGCCTAATAGGAGTTTTATAATAGATTTTAATGTGATTCTTTTTGCTCCTAGTTGCATGATGAATTCTTTTACATTAAGTTAGCAAATACCCATGCTTAGGTTCTGTTAAGAAAATTTTGATATGTAAAACTATTCTTAGTTGTTGCTTGATGTAGGAAAACTTTGAGTTGGATTTCTTGAGTTTTCCTTTGGGTTTTGATTCGTTTGTTTTGTGTGTTTCATATTATGCTGTTATGTAAGTGATCATATGCCATATGCTTATTATGATTGTTGTTTGCCTCGGTAGAATTTCGGTCTGAAGCTTGCTACCACGAGTCCCTAGCTTTCGAAGATCGTCGACAAGGCAAGTCATTGATCATATTTTTTTACTATGCCTATGATTTTATTGCATTAGAATTATACCTCCCACCATGCATGCAGTAGGTGAAATTTTGAAGTTATGTTCTTGAGTAGTATCATGAGGTAGGATGAACCAATTCCCTTGTTACCATGACCGGGATGAAGTAGTTTATTTTGCTATGCTCGTGAGGCGGGGTTGGTTGAGTGAATTCATAAGGGAGATGTGAGAGTCAAGATGATGACAACCCCATGAACTTCAAGCTCAAGATGGACTTCAAAACTCACTCTTTGGGTGGAGGGCGGTTGTGGGCACCACTGGAGAACCCGGTGGTTGGCGGGATGCATGGAGAAGTGCCATGACATCTTGCGGAGCTTCACCCAGCCACGGAGAGGCGGATGTATACCCTTGACGGAAGCTTACATGCAGCCGCAAGCCATTATGGGCTCTGGCTTGGTCAACCCTAGTTGTGACTCTGGCGGACGGTGCTACGAGATGTAGAAGAGCGGTAGGATTGGATGGGTACCGGCGGTGGCGGAGGAACTCTTGGAAGACCCTGTTTCGTTCGTCCGTCTTCAAACACCATGAAGTGTGAAGACTTAAAAGGAGAGCGATTCTTGCGGAGTAAAGTCATAAACCTCTGCGAGTGAAGATCTAATCGATTAGCCGTCTCCCGATTCACGGACAATTTGAGCCTCTGGAACTTGGAAGTATTGAAATCTCAACATTGAAATTAATAAATTAATTGAGGGGGTTATTATTTAATAATTGGGAATCAGACATTGGTTGGCGGAACCATCTCAATAACTACCAACAATTTCGTAGTAATTGCAAACAAGTCCTTATTGTAGGAAAAAGCGGCTTTTCGCAAAACAATGAAACTTAGAGCCCCTGACCAAATTGCATATAGTGTTAGTAATTTTTATTGTTATTCTCTCTTCATGACTTGCGGCATATTCAAAATGCTGACCTACGGCTGCAACGTCTTATGTTGCGGAGGAGTATTCGATCGATAGTGAGGCTACGCTCGCGCTTAGCGATTGCCCTTTGAGTCGGATGGACTCACTATTCTTCTACGCTTCGCAACTTGTTTAGTTTATTTCTCATGAGTTGGCCTTGGCGAATTTATTCTATTGTAATAAAGACTCGATATGAGAATCGTGTAATAAATTCAAGTGTGATTGAACTTTGATTATTTCATCAATGTACTGTGAGTGCCGGCATGATCTTGGGATGAATACAGACACAAAGACTTGAGCGATTTTGGGTCGGGTCGCTCTGAGATGGTATTGAGCACCTGCTTGACCGTGGGGCGTAACCCCTAGGATCGGAAAGCCATAGGAAGAGACTATTTATTTTATGTCCTTATCATTCCGTAATTCTCCCTGTTCATTTCGACTTCTCTCCGATTTTCAACATTCTAGATGGCGCCGAGTTCACCCCGGTTTGCTACGGAGTTTTGCCAGCCGGATGAGGCGATGCCCTTGGCAGAAGCTGGTCAGATCGTAAAAGCTGAAGATTGCTCTGCCCTCAATCACGGGAAGCCTACCAATGCGCTTCGGCGGATACCCTTCTGAGTTGAGGTGCACATTCGAGGAGAACCGGAGGACATCTGAGCCTATTGACTTTGAGTTTACCGATTTCAAGCTGGATCCTCGGAAGAGACATGGCGATTTATCGTGCACTTGGACATCTCGAGAAGAGTACGAGGCGAGCTCGACCCATCAGACCTCGCCATGATTTCTCGAGAGCGAGGATGAGAGATATCATCCGTGCCGTGAGGGCGACTCCATTCTCTCATATGTCCAAGACTTGGAGTGTCTCCTCGGAAGCAGGAGATCGGACTTCGCCGTAACTTCGAAGGTACAGGAGGCTGTTGTTCCGTGGCTGGGCTGGAGGAGAAGGCACCGCGAGACTTCCTTGACCATGAGGAAGAAATCGCGGATTTCATGGAAAGTCGACAAGCTGAAGATGGAAGTTGCCGCATTAGATGAAAAGATGGACTTGGGAGAGGACCTTTTTCGAGTGGAGATGATGGACCTCTCGTGAGCAATGATCAGGATTATGAAGGAGCTCCTTTGGAGAAAGCCGCAAGAGGGCGCCGCATCGGAGGGCGCCACACGGAGGACATCGCACGGAAGGGCGCAAGGATTATTGATGAAGACATTTAGTCGACCGCCATGTTATTTTATTTTCCGTCGATCAGTTAGGTCGTTATTTTCGATTAGTCGTGAGAATTTTGTAATCGAGATTGAACCATGTTTGAGTGGATTGAATAAATGATTGGTGTGATTATGATTGTGCATTCATATGGGTAGTGATATTTTCTCATTAGACCATTGTTCTATTCTAATTTTCTCATCCACTCCAAAACACGGATGCCTCAGGGCGTGACCCGGTCTCAACTTTCCGCGGAGCTCACCCGGCTGATCCAGCAGCGAGAATGCCCTCATCAGGATGCTCATCGAACGAACAACAACAACAACAATCCACGCCACCACCCCATGTTGACAACTTGACCTGATTCCTGAGGCTGAATCCGCCCGGTGTTCTCTAGCACCAGGCGATTGTGGCGATGATTGGCTCCGCAAGGTCGGAAGGAGTTAGTCCTTTGTTGGATGCGGATCAGAGAAGGTGCGCTTTGCCACATCAACGATGGACCTGCAGCCTCTTGGTGGGAGAACTACACGCCACTTATCCCGCCGCCACCATCACATGGGATCAGTTCCGGCAAGCTTTCCGCACCGCTCATGTATCGGTTGGAGCCATGAGTGCGAAGAAGCGTGAGTTCGCAACTTACGCCCGGGGAACCGTCTTGTGGGGCGATGCGTGGATGAGTTCAACAAGTTAGCTCGCTATGCCCGGATGATGTGGCCACAGATGCATAAAGCAGGAAAAGTTTCTCGAGGACTCAATGGCGAGCTGGGTATGCAGCTAATGGTGGCTACCTTCACCAACTACCGGGAGCTGGTAGACAAGGCCACCATACTTGAAGGCAAGCAGCAGCAGATTGATAGCATAGCGGAAGTATGGTCGGGAAATACAACTCGGAGCTCAGCGAAGCCCGTTATACCCCATACTCGGGAGGGCATACCCATCATAACCATGGAGGACATAACCATGGAGGAAATGGGAACAACCACAACCAGGACAACAAGTCGGGCAATGGAAGCAATGGAAGCGGCAATGGCAACCAGCATCGTCCTGCCCGGCTCGAGAAAGATCTGAGTCACATCATACTGTTCAAGTGCGGAAAGCAGGGCACTATGCCACCGACTGCCGGAGGCCAAGCGGAGGAATGGAAGCGGCAATGGAAGCTCAGCGAAGAAGCCCAACCCTTTTCCTCGTGCTCGGGTGAACCACATTGGCGTGGAGGGCGTCTATGATCAGCCGGACTTGTGGTTGATAAGTTTTATTGAATTCACGTTCAGTATTGGTACTCTTTGATTCGGTGCAGCGCATTCATTCATATCAAGGGTAGTTGTGGAAAATGCGGGTTGCCCACTAAAACCCTTAGAAGCCCCTTCGCGTCGGTTCGGGAGGAGAAATGATGGCGAGCTTAGGCTGTCATGCAACCCTCAACATCGGAAACCATAAATTTCCGTAGACCTCATAGTATTGAAACCCGGACCTTGGATGTAATCCTAGGCATGGATTGGTTGCGAAGTTTGAAGGAAACATAAATTATGCCCGCAAGTCGATTCTGCTCACCACCCGGGCGAAGAGGATCAAGTATGTATCGGGCGTATCCGATGAAGAATCGGTTGCATTCCCTCACGGGAGTTGTTAGGAGGAAGTGCCGTGGTGCAAGATTTTCCCGATGTGTTTCGGAGGAATTACGAGAATGCCACGGACGGAGACATTGAATTTCTGATTGAGTTATTGCGGCACAACCCCAATATCCAGAGACCCTATCGGATGCCCCGAGCGATTTGAAAGAGATCAAGAATCAAATTAATGAGTTATTGGAGAAGGGATATATTGCCAAGCTCATCACCTTGAGAGCCCAGTTCTCTTGGTAGAGAAGAAGGATGGAACCCTAAGAATGGTTGTGGATTATCGTTCGTTGAACGACGTGACCATCAAGAACAAGTACCCTATGCCGATGATTAATGACCTATTTGATCAGCTAGTTGGAGCCAAGGTATTCTCCAAGATCGATCTTCAATCAGGGTATCATCAGTTTAAGATCCGTGAAAAAGATATACCCAAAACCGCATTCACCACCAGGTATGGCTTATATGAGTATACCGTCATGTCATTTGGATTGACTAATGCCCCTGCATACTTCATGAATTTGATGAACAAGATATTTATGGAATATCTGGACAAGTTTGTCGTGGTGTTCATCGATGATATCTGATTTTCTCCAAGAGCGAGGAAGAGCATAAGGAACATTTCGTCTAGTTCTAGAGAAACTTGAGAACATCAGTTGTATGCAAGTTCAGCAAATGTGAATTTTGGCTGAAGGAAGTGAGTTCCTCGGACATGTTATTTCGGAGAAGGAATAGCAGTTGACCCGCCAAGGTGGAATCGATCACCGATTGGCGATCGCCCACCTCGATCAAGGAGATCTGCAGTTTTCTCGGACTCGCGAGGATATTATCGGAGGTTTATTGAGAACTTCTCGAAGATTGCCAAGCCCATGACTAAGCTGTTGAAGAAGGAGGCCAAGTACATTTGGACCGAGATTGTGAAGCCAGCTTCGAGGAATTGAAGAAAGCGTTTGGTTACAGCCCGATACTGATTTTGCGGACATACACAAGGATTACGGGTATATTGTGGCGCTTCTCGTCGGGGACTTGGAGGAGTACTCATGCGAGGAAGGAAAAGTTGTAGCTTATACCTCCAGACAGCTCGACCTCACGAGATGAATTATACCACACATGATTTGGAGTTAGCAGCCGTAGTGCATGCACTCAAGACACAGAGACATTTCCTCATCGGAAACCATTGTGATGTTTAGAGATCATAAGAGCTTGAAGTATATTTTCACGAGAAGAGTTGGACCTCGGCGGAGGAGATGGCTAGAGTTAATCAAGGACTATGACATGAGATTGCATTATCACCCGGGGAAGGCTGATGTTGTAGCAGATGCTTTGAGCCGTAAGAGTTATGTGAATACTCTTATAGCGGAGGATTACCCGGAGTTAGTCGATGACCTCGGAGATCTCCATTGGAGATAGTTCAAGAGGATATGTTGCAACTCTGGAGGTTCAGTCCACTTTGGCGAAAAATTCGTGAAGCCGGAAGTCGGACAAGGAAATTGATGAGATAAAAAAAAGATGAATGAAGGAAAAGCTAAAGGATTTCGTGAGATGAATCTGAGCTATATGGTTCGAGGATCGTATTTATGTACCCAATGATCCCGAACTCGGGAAGCTAATTCTTGAGGAGGCTCATGATTCACCGTACTCGATTCACCCGGTAACACTAAGATGTATCTGGATTTGAAGGAAAGTTTACGGTGGGCGGTATGAAGAAGGATATTGCAGTGCGTAGCGGTATGCAATGTTTGCCAGCGAGTAAAGCGGAACATCGAAGCCAGCAGGGTTACTTCAACCTTTGCCGATTCCAGTGGAAATGGGAAAAACTTGGAATGGATTTTATCACGGGATTACCTAGGACCCGTTCAGGTTATGATTCCATCTGGGTAGTGGTTGATCGATTGACCAAGGTAGCTCACTTCATTCCGTGAAGACTACCTATACCAGTGCTAAGTTAGCCAAGATATACATGACCAGGATCGTATATGCGCATGGAGTTCGAGGAGTATCGTGTCGGATAGAGAACACAATTTACCTCAAAGTTTTGGAATCGGTTGCATGAAACTTTGGAGTGCGAGGCTGGAGTTGATACAACCTTTCATCCATGAGCAGATGGACAGACCGAGAGAGTCAACCAGATTACGGAGGACATGTTGAGAGCTTGTGTGCTAGACTATGGGTCTAGCTGGGATGATAATTTGTCATCTGCGAGTTCTCATACAACAACGATTATCGAAACGATCGAAGATGGCCCCTTCGAAGCTCTATCACGGAAGGAGGTGCGAGAACACCATTCTTTGTGGGATGGTGTTGGAGATCGAAACTTTTCGGTTCCGATCTTATCGGAGATTCGAAGAAAGTCAAGCTGATTGAGATAGGCTCAAGATAGCTCGATCGGCGGAAGAGTTATGCCGACGATGCGCAAGGAAGTAACTTACGAGCGGAGACCGAGCATATCTTCGTGTGTCCCCGCCGTGGAATCAAGAGGTTCGGTGTCAAGGAAAGTTAGCACCCGATTCATTGGCCCTACAAAATCCTCGAGCGTCGTGGAGAAGTTGCTTACAAGTTGGAATTGCGGAAGGATTGTCGGAGTTCATAATGTCTTCCATGTTTCTCGGTGAAGAAGTGTCATGCCGACATGGCCAATATTCCGTTGAGAGACACGGTGCCCCTAGAGGCCATACAACTCGACGGTGATCGACTTATAAGGAGAAACCGTCCGAATTCTCGAGGACTGCGACGAGTCACCGCAGCAAGATCATCAAGTTTTGCAAGGTCTTTGTGGAGTCATCACTCAGGAGGAAGCCACACAGGGGCGAGAAGAAGACCTCCTTGAGACCACCGCACCTATTTGCTAGCCAACCCGAATCTCGGCGAGATTCAACTTAAAATGGTAGAGTTTGTAACATCCCAAATTTCCTATTTGGAATGTTTTACAATTATAGCTAAGCATCTATGCATATTGTTTGAATTTGAGTGGCATTTGAAGTTTCAGAAGTTTTGGAGTTGTTGGAATTTGAATTCAAATTTTGGCAGTGGAAATTATTTCAAAACTATGCCTGATAAATACTTGAGAAAAAGTATGAGAGGAGTAAACATGACACTCCAAAAATATCAGAGGAAAAACATTGCCAAAAAGTTTGAATTCAAATTTGAGTTTTATTTGGAATTTTAGAAAAATGATTTTTTATAAAGTTTGGATTTTGCCCCTGGAAAAATGTTCAAATTATAGGGAATATTCCCCTGATCATTTTGATATATATATATGTCCTATATAAAATATTTATATTTATATATTTTTCCTCTCTCAAATATTAAAAAAAATATAAAAAGAAACCTCGAGTATGAGCTTGAGCCATTGGCCCAGCCAGTAGAAGCGACCCACCCGACTAGGCGGCCCGGCCGGCCAGTGGCCGAAACCCGACAACCGCGCCCGACCGACCGGCGCCCGGCGAAACCCTTCGCGCCAGTGCCGCCCGATCCCCCCTCTCCTCTAGCACACACGGGCCCCACCCGTCGTCTTCCCTCGCCCAAGCAACGCCCGCGCCGCCGCTCGCCGGATCCCGCGAGATCCGGGATCCTCCCGATCTCCTCGCCACGGTTGCCCCCTCGTCCAAGTCGTCCCCCCTTATAAATACCCCTCCCCTCGACCCCGTTTCTCCCCTCGCCCCCTCGCCCGACCCTCTCCCCTCGCCACAAACCCTCTTGGGAGACCCTTGCGCCCGCGCGCGCCAGTAGCCCGCCCGACCGCCCAGCCACCCTCGAGCTCCTTGACCCCACCCAGCTCCCTCGCCCGTCACTTCCACCCGGAGGTCCCGCCGTCGTCCCCGACCACGGAGACCCCCACCGTCGTCGCCCGAGCTGCCGTCGCCGTCGCCGCCTCGGTAAATCGCCGGAGCTCCGTCGCCGTTCGATCTAGATCGTGAGGCTTAGGTTAGATCCCCCAAAGTGCGTTTTATTTAGGTTTAGTTTTAGTGAACGGTTTTATTCGGTTTAGATCGGTTTTATTAGGGTTTAGTTGGACGGCCGGCGGTTTGTTTCTGTTAAACCGTTAATGCGTAGTTGAGTTATTTAACTTGAAGCGTTAGATAGGCCCATTAGCCCGACTTTTCGTTTTAGTTTTATTTTTCGTTTTCTGTTTTAATAGAATAGTTTCAGTTTTGTAAAATTCATATCTTTTAATCTACTTAATATTTTAAGTGATTCTTTTTTGTTGGTTTGCAAATTTATTGTAGTTTCTGTAGAAAATATAATTAGTCATGTTAAAATTATTTAAAATTGCTTTATTTTAGATTTAGACAGAATAGTAATTCTGCTATAAAATGAGTTAGGAATATTATTTTTTAGTGATTCTTTTGTCACAACTTTGTTTTGACATTGCCTAACCGTAGGTATTTATTTGGGCAATTTTGAATTAATAAAAAATTAGTTTTAATCAGAATCATGTGATTCCTATTTATTTAACTAGCTCTGTTTTCCTATTGTTTCAAATAGCAAATAATTTTATTTTCCTATGTGATAGTTTATTCTAGGTTAGTTTTTGTAACTTTAGAGCATGAACTTTTATTTATAATAAATAAAACTTTTATTTTATTTTTTCTTGCTAGGATTGTTTTAGGCCTAATAGGAGTTTTATAATAGATTCTAATGTGATTCTTTTTTGCTCCTAGTTGCATGATGAATTCTTTTCTGTTAAGTTAGCAAATACCCATGCTTAGGTTCTGTTAAGAAAATTTTTGATATGTAAAACTATTCTTAGTTGTTGCTTGATGTAGGAAAACTTTGAGTTGGATTTCTTCGAGTTTTCCTTTGGATTTTTGATTCGTTTGTTTTGTGTGTTTCATATTAGCAAGCTGTTATGTAAGTGATCATATGCCATATGCTTATTATGATTGTTGTTTGCCTCGGTAGAATTTCGGTCTGAAGCTTGCTACCACGAGTCCCTAGCTTTGAAGATCGTCGACAAGGCAAGTCATTGATCATATTTTTTTTACTATGCCTATGATTTTATTGCATTAGAATTATACCTCCCCACCATGCATGCAGTAGGTGAAATTTTGAAGTTATGTTCTTGAGTACTATCATGAGGTAGGATGAACCAATTCCCCTTGTTACCATGACCCGGGACAAAGTAGTTTATTTTTGCTATACTCGTAGACGGGGGTTGGTTGAGTGAATTCATAAGGGAGATGTGAGAGTCAAAATTATGACAACCCCATGAACTTCAAGCTCAAGATGGACTTCAAAACTCACTACTGGGTGGAGGGCGGTTGGCGGGCACCTGGAGAACCCGGTGGTTGGCGGGATGCATGGAGAAGTGCCATGACATCTTGCGAGCTTCACCCAGCCACGAAGAGGCGGATGTATACCCTTGACGGAAGCTTACTGTGCAGCCGCAAGCCATTATGGGCTCGGCTTGGTCAACCCTAGTTGTGACTCTGGCAGACGGTGCTACGAGATGTAGAAGAGCGGTAGGATTGGATGGGTACGGCGGTGGCGGAGGAACTCTTGGAAGACCTGTTTACGTTCGTCCGTCTTCAAACACCATGAAGTCACGAAGACTTAAAGGAGGAGCGATTCTTGCGGGTAAAGTCATAAACCTCTGCAGTGAAGATCTAATCGATTAGCCGTGTCCCGATTCACGGACAATTTGAGCCTCTGGAACTTGGAAGTATTGAAATCTCAACCTTGAAATTAATAAATTAATTGAGGGGTTATTATTTAATAATTGGGAATGAGACATTGGTTGGCGGAACCATCTCAATAACTACCAACAATTTTGTAGTAATTGCAAACAAGTCCTTATTGTAGGAAAAAGCGGCTTTTAGCAAAACAATGAAACTTAGAGCCCCTGACCAAATTGCATATAGTGTTAGTAATTTTAATTGTTATTCTCTCTTCATGACTTGCGGCATATTCAAAATGCTGACCTACTACGGCTGCAACATCTTATGTTGCAAAGGTATTCGATCGGGGAGTGAGGCTACGCTCGGCGCTTGGCGATTGCCCTTTGGGTCGGATGGACTCACTATTCTTCTCACCTTCCGCAGCTTGTTTTAGTTTATTTCTCATGAGTTGGCCTTGCCGAATTTATTCTATTGTAATAAAGACTCGATATGAGAATCGTGTAATAAATTCAGGTGTGATTGAACTTTGATTATTTCATCAATGTACTGTGAGTGCCAGCATGATCTTGGGATGGTACAAACACAGAGACTTGACCGATTTTTGGTCGGGTCGCTACACTACGTCAACGACATTGTAGTAAAGTCTCGGGAGGCGAGAACTTTGATTCAGGACCTGGAGGAGACCTTCGCGAGCCTGCGCTAGGTGGACTTGCGGCTCAACCTGGAGAAGTGCGTGTTTGGTGTCCCTTTCGGCAAGCTGCTGGGCTTCCTCATATCACACCGAGGGATCGAGGCCAACCCAGAGAAGGTCAAAGCGCTAGAAGACATGAGCCCGCTGCAAACCCTGAAGGAAATGCAGAAGCTTGTGGGCTGCGTGATCTCACTAGGGCGCTTCATCTCCGAGCTGGGGGAGCGCGCCTTACCATTCTTCAAGCTGATGAAGAAGAAGAGCCCATTTGAGTGGACCCCGGAGGCTGACCAAGCGTTTCAAGACCTCAAGAGATACCTGATCAGCCCTCCAGTGATCATGGCGCCCCGCCCTCTCGAGTCCCTGGTGCTCTACCTTGCCGCCACTCCTTACTCTACCAGCGC
>JAHIAM010000351.1:0-88269 GCA_021605205.1 Aegilops longissima
AACCCGGGGGTTAGCAGGGGAGTGGTTGGACACCACCTCCTAAATTCTATGGCGATTGGCGAACCCATCCATGCTGGAAAAGACTGGCGGATCCTCTCCGGACTCGAACCCTCCTGGTTTGAATCCTTGGGCCCATGGATTCCTTTGCGGGAAAATTTTTTTGCCCTTTGGCGACACCCACAAGCCTTTTTCCGGAGGCCCTGGCGGACTACGGATAGGAAGGTTGGGATCGTAGAAAAATTGCGCCCAAACCCTTTGCCAGCCCTCGATATTTACAAACCGCTACTGACCCAACATCGGCCATATGGGGGGTCGGGGGCGACCAACCCAGCGCCTAGGGGCCTTTGAAGGACCTCGTCATTAACATATATTGGTGGAATCCCAAAGAGGGGCGACTGGAACAAGGTGACCCCCAAAGCAAGGCCCCCGGCGCGGTGGCCCGCTTTTAAATCCCCGCCCAAAAACCGTAGGCCCGAGGGAAATAACACCCGGGCGGTGCGAAAGAACCCCTCGGCCCGGACTCGCCGGGAGGAGAAAGAAGCCCGCGAAATCGGAGAAGAGGTTGAGGGCGAAATTGCCCCCTCGAAATGGGCAAGTCGGCGCGAAGGGTGCACGGGGATCCCCCAAACGGGGCGTTTCAAGGCGGGGTTAACCCGGCAACACCTCAGAAAAAGCGCAAACGACTGTCGACCCTCGGCGGATGGTTAAGTCGGGGCCCGAAGAGTATGAACTTTCGACGCCCCCTCAAAACTACCCCACCGGGCCTTGCCTATGGAAGGTGAAGACCCAAATCAACGCACCCCCACCCTTTGGCGCGATGAAGGCCCCTAGACCCTCCGAAGCCCAGGGCCGTTAAAAAGACCAAAGGCCCGGGGCTGGGACTTCAGAATATTGGGGATAAGGAAAACATACAAGATCGACACGACGGGGGCCAACAATGCTGGATGATTCCGGCGGGATCCAAAAACCGGCGGGCGAAACCAAGGGGGCACCCCCATCTTCCGAGAGAAGTAAGGCATAAATCCCCGAGGGCCAAGCCCGAAACACGAATATTGTGGTCCCGAGTCCGCTATCGGAGGAAACCCCCATATCCAATGGCCCCTTGAGTCCTGCCAAAATACCTCCCCTCAAGCTTAAACCAACTGACTTGGCTCAATAGCCCCAAATCAAGGGTTGGGAGGCACGGGAACGCATTCCTTGATCTTCCGGGGCACAAGGCGACCAAGGCGAATGACCTTAAATAACACACGGAAGAATCGGCGGACAATTCGGTGGTTTAAAAAAAAAAATCAAACGGGTTTGTCGGATGGAGAGGCCCGAGCCTTCAAACATAACATCGACGAGTGGTTGCGGCACCTAGGAAGGAAAAGCCGAAATCTGGCAGCCCTCACAACCCTCATGAATCGCTTTTGTCGGAGAGGACAGCTGGCTGCTTCGGCAACAACGCCAAACATCACGATGTCCGGATACCAAGGACAGCAATGGCGGTCGCGTTAACAAGAACAAAGCGCCGCGCGGTGATAATCTGAAGATCGGCCGTCAATGCCCGGTTGAGGCTCTAAACTCGGTCAGGGAAGAAGCCATTCAAAAAAAATACCGGGCCCGTCAACGGACCGAATACTCGATCGCTTGTGCCAAATACACCCCAAAACCAAAATCACCGCGGGACTGTTGGGTGTTCAAACGAACAATTTAAGCGGGAACTCAATGACAAGGGTTGCATAGCGATGAAGAAAGGCCCGGCCCGAACAATAGAGGCGAAAGTTTTCCCACAAAGTGCGGACGGTGAACATGATATCAAACCCACATACCCAAAGGGCGGAAGTGTGCACTGGGGTTATACGATGGAGCGGTCGAAAGTTCAACCCTGGTCTTCCTGCCCGATCACCTTTGATGAAGGACCCCCACTAGCATCCGTCCCGGCGGCCGCGCATTGGTTCTTGACCCAATTATTGATGGATTTCACCTCACGAGTCGATGGGCGGTAGCAACTGAACCTTTTCGGGATACAATGTGCAAAATGGGCATAGACCCCTCAAGTTAAACCTACAAAGGCGACCTTTAAAGGCGTCATCGAGTGTAAGGCCAATTATGCGGCCGGTCACCTCGAAGTGGTCTTGGATCTCGGATAACTTCGAGCGAAGGTTAATCTTGACATCGTCCCATTCATGGCCCTATCATCCTTGCTCGGACGAACCGCATTTAAAGTTCAATGCGGTGCCGCTTTACATACTAAGCTCAAGATGCAGGCCCTCGAGGGTAATCGGTCAATGGAAACACGAGCGCTCTCTCGAGCGGAGGACCACGGCCCTAGGCGGGAAACCCTCTCCGGCAATTCTCGGTCCGGCCATGGCGTCCGGACACCGCCAAGCGGGGGTAACCTGCAACAAGACCACGACGATTCAAGCCGAGTAGCAATCCGGCCCCAACCCAGCCCTCGGTTGCGAAGCTGTACGCGTCATAATTCGCTTGGAGATACCATGGGCATATGGGGGGAAAGACCGGCCGCAAAATGGTCGCACGAGGGCTCCGTTGTCATTTCTTTTTTTTCCTCTTTTCTTCCTTTTTTTTCTTTGGACTCCGTCTTTGAGAAGTCTTCGGCAGAATCGCGAACTCACGATGCCAAACTGGAAGCGGAAACCCGTTGAGTGTTCAGGTGGTCTCTATTACGAGCATTATACCTGTTTTACATATCATCCCAGCTTACCCCCGGAAGGACATGTTAGATAGTCCCATCCCTTGCTTATCGCACTATTTGTATCGTTCGCTTCCATTCAGTACCTTTTGAATAAACAATACATAGCTTTTGCTTATTATTGCTCTACTTCCTTTATATAACATATGTTCATTTCACGACATGTTGCAACCTACACTTTAGTCGGCCAATACCCAGGGCTTAAGTATCCCAAAATTATGGTGTGATAAGTGAACCTTTACAAGTCGGCACCCAACTTATAGCATTAATGAATTGGCTCAATCATGTCTTGGGTCAATAGTTGGGTTTGCGGCTCCGTTTTTGGTACCTTACGTTCCCTATTCCTAAAGGTAGGGGAACCCTGCGATTGTGCCCCAATTATCTTTGGGTCGAGCACCTCGGTGGAAAATAAAACGGCCGTCATGATAGAAGGCTGGTCCTGTTGAAGGTTTTTTGGTCCCTAAAGACTTATGCCGCAGGCGAGGGGTTTCCCCAAAGCGTGGATGCGCCCGAACTTGTCTTCGAATACTAGGGCTTCGCGAAATTTAAAATTATAAATTCTATGGCTAAGTGAGGTGTTCAAGCATTATAAGTCCGGTTGCCTTGTTCGTTGTTTGGCGCCTCCTAGATGGACCCAAGAATGGGAACAAGAGTGCTCAAGTTTATCCCGAACACCCCCCTTGGCATGGGGCTAAAAACGACTTGCCATCTCTCAATTTTGATAAGCGGCCCCGAAGGTAATATTTTAAATTAATAAGCGTTGCTTCGCATTGAACAAGTTTTCAGCGTCGGGATAACAAATGGAGTTTATTCAAAATTACATCCTTGGAGCACTCATCCGCTATTCGTGGGCACCTTGAGGAGGCCCTCATAGTACATTTGGGTGCGATGCTCTGGCCCTTGGTGGCCCGTCCGTCACAAGCCTCTCCCATCCAGCTTGCCCGGTGCACTTTAGCCGGGCAAGGCCCCGGACACCTTCAATGCAGGCGGTTGATAACTTCGTGGGGCATCCACCGCCCTGCAAAGCAAGTAGCTCCCGGGCATGGCCTCCAATGGCCCCCGGCAGCCTATAAGGCCCTTCATGGCCTGTTGGCCCTTATGGGCTCGACCACCGCTTACTGGTGGCTCAGGGCCGGATGGTCGGCCTCGACTTAGAGAGAACACCTTCCCGTGGAGCTCCCCTCCCGGCCGGTAGAATCACGGACATCGGGGCCTATGGGGCAAATCTGCGAATGCTCTGGAAGCTCGAATCCGGGTAAGTAAAGGTAATGGCTTTTACATTCTTGCTTTGCATAAAGAATGCCTTACCGCCGCTATCTTCTTTAGTGCTTCAATTTCTTGGAGGCTTTTTGGGCCTCGGCCTTAGCACTTTGGCACTCTCAAGAGCGGGCAAGCTGGACTCTGGGTCTTGAGTCACGCTCCAAACCCCGTGTTTTTCAAAATCTCTCTTGCGCACCTCCGCCCTCCCCTCCCTTTCTCTCCGGTGCGTTCCCCGCTTTGTTTTGACCCGGCCGCTTCCTCGGTCGCCACCTGTTAATGGCCCTGGGTCCAATGTTATTCCTTTATTTTTTGCAAAACCTTTTCTATAAGGTATTTCTTTAATAAATTTACTTACCTTCCTTGTCCTCGGCTCCTTCTTGGCTTGTCGAACTCGTTCTCGGACCTTTCGAGGTTACCTTCAATGCATTGACCTCCAGGTCTGGGCGGAAATTCGGCACCATTTATTGACATACTTATGTTGACTCCTGCGTATATCTTTTTAGATCCTTATCGGCTTTTCTTTTGAACACGAACTAAGCATCGAAACTCTTCTTCGGTTATATTTTACATATTCTAAAACTTACCTCAAAGCTTTGTTAGAAGGCTGGTACGGCTTGGTCGATCGCTCTTGGCCGGGAACTTCGGATCCCGCACTCTTTGGATCGGTGCCCTCCCTCGATGGGCGTGTTAAGGGCTTCGATAAAGCTATCGGTGCCTCGGTTGGGCCGGAGGACAGGCGTCTTCCTTCTTGAAGGTCCGCTTGCGGACTCGGAACCAGAAAATTCGGCATGGAGACGGACTGGGGCCTAGATCCTTGAGGTCTTGCCCCAGCTCGAGTCAGGAGGTTGCCTTGTGGCACCCTGGCTACCTCCTCTTGACCAAGCCCCTCTTGGGGCCCCTTGGGCGCCCGGCGTGGGCGAGGCGGTAGGCGGTATTCTCCATTTCGGAGCCCGGGGACCGCTCGATGAATCAACTTGCCCTTGGGGAGCTGCGTTGTTCGACATTGAGAACACTCTGCAATAATAAAAAGCCATGGGTATCCGGACACTTACGATCCGCTGAGGCGGCCTCGTGGCCAATCCTCCTCGTCGTGTCGGCGTTGGTGGAGAAATCCGGGAGGAAGGTTCTTCCTTCTTGGACCCTCGGCCTCCCGGTCGGCCTTCCTTTTTCCTCCTCTCCCCGGGAGGGCTTCTTCTTCTTCCTCCTCGTCTTGGGAGAAGATTCCGCGAATCGGCGGCACTGGCGTTAGGAGCTCCTTGGTTCCGTGGCCTCCCTTGGCCTTCTTATCCGCACCACATGGGGTGCGGGCCACAACCCTCAATCGAGCGTCGGCTGGTCTTCGCAAAGGCGACGGTTAATCTGTCCGGATGTCTTCATCTGTCAAAAATAGGGTTTTAGATCCAAAGTCAATCTATGAAAAAAGTGTCCCGTAAATAAAATAACCCCCGGCTGGCTGCGAGCTGTATCTCCGATCTTTGGTAGCGGATCTTGGGGCTTGGCCCTTGAACAGCACCTTCGGGCGTCTTCGTGCGTGTGTGAAGAGCGGCTCAAATTTGTGTTGTGCGGATCGAACTCCCACAAGTTAAAGGCCCGTTGTTGGCATGGGGAATCCGGGATGAGCATCCACGGATTCGTCGGGAGCCTAAGATTCTTGGCCACGGGTTTGGGGAATGTTTGAAGTCCGGTGTCTCGTCGAATTCCCCCGTTAGGCTGTCTCTTTCCATGGCCCGAGGCGCGTGGGGAAGCCAGATCTGGTCGGGGCCGCCACCCATTTGGTGTTGGGGCTCGGGGTAGAACCACCCGATTACCTTTATTGTCTCCCGGGGATCCTTGAGCCATGGGAATTTGGCCATCTTGCCAACCATCCCTCCACTCCTGACGCCCCTACCTTCGGCGTTGAAGATCTTACCATAAGCGAAGTGGGTGTCGGTGTCAAAACGGCGGATCTCGGGTGGGGTCCCGAACTGCGTCTGGCGGATGGTAACGGAGACAAGGGAACGATGTTTACCGGTTGGGCCCTCTTAATGGAGGTAAAACCCTCGCTTGATTGATATTGATATTGTGGATGTTTACAAGAGTGGATCTACCCGAGATCAAAGGCTAAACCTAGAAGCTAGCCTATGGTATGATTGTAAGGGTTGTTTGATTGTTTCCCTCGGACTAGAGCCATCGGTTTATTAAAACAGGAGAGGCTAGGGTTACATAGGTCGTTAAATGGTAGGAGATCTACATATCCGTATTAAGCTTGCCTTCCGCCAAGAAAGTCCCATCCGGACCCGGAAGTCTTCAATCTTCTATCTTCATAGTCTTGGAGTCCGGTCGATGATGATAGTCGGAAATGATAGTTGGTGATGATGGTAGTCCGGCTATCGGACACCCTAATCGGGACTCCTCAGCCCGAAGCCCAATGCGATAAGTCCAGCGTGTATATTGCTTGGTTGCGGGGTTCCTCCTCAAATGATGAAGATTGGGAACACCGGGATGTTAAAACTGCAAAATAAATTCCACATTCCACCAAAGAAAATAATAATATTACACAAGTTCAATCTGTGGCGTTTTCCGTGGCATGGCGTCACACCACTAAAGCCATTACTCGGGTTTTTTACTTTACCACCTCGGTGCATTTAGCGGCGGTTTCGCTCTTGTCGAGCGGTCGTGTTTCCCTTAATCCGGGATTCTCATCAATGGGGTGGGTAACCCAACGCGTCATTGATGGTGGCGCGGAGATAGCGAGTTTTACCAGGCGGTGGGGGGGCCGTAAGACCGCCCGCCCATATAAGGGATAAGGATTCACCTTCTCACATATGCCTTCTTCCTCCTTTGCTTACCCATCTCCGCCCTTTTCGAGCTCCGGCGCCCAAGTTGGCATTCCCTCAACCTTCTCGACCATGTCGGGGGGGAGGTAAATGGTTGGCCTCCACCCTTGGGAGAATCGAACTTCTTGGGCGCGGATACCCTCCGGCGACCCACCGTTTCCGCGAGGGGCTCATCCCCCAGGCCCCATGAGAGGTTGTCTTTCTTTCCCACTTCCTCCGGGTGGGCTTTCCCTTCACCTCTTTGTCGGGCTCATGTTCTACTGGCTGGATTTCCATGATCTGGCGAATTCATCCTCAACATTCGGCGTTCATCGTCGCGTCTGAGGCCTTCCTCTCCATCGAGCCCCCCGACTGGCTCAAGACCTTCAATGTCAAGCGAAGGTAGTGAAGGGCATTCAAGCAGTCTTGGGGCGCCATGTTGGGTAAGGCCGCGTCCTTTGGTTTGAAGGGCCCCTTTGGAATCCGTCAAGGGGGTGGCAATCGGGGTGGTTCTACATCACCAAGCAGCGTGACCCTAAATGGGGGCGGCCCCGGTTAGATCGGTATCCCCATCTCACCTCGGAAAGAAGGGCTTCCTGGGGCATTTGAAGGGACGGGACGGACCATCAAGTGGTGAAAACTCGGGTGGTTCGTGGTCAAGTCATGCTCGTCGCGGATTCTCCCATCCAAGGGTTTCAATCTATGGGAGTTCGATCCGGACAGCACGGCTGAACAACTCTTGACACAACATCTGGGCTGGAAAAGGGCGTTACGCAACCCCGACCCGAAGACCGGTTCTTTCATGGCCTTGGTGGAGTAAGTGGTTCTACCCTGGGACACTTGTTTTTCATAGTTTGACTCTATCGGGTTTAATTTCCCTTTTCCTTTGGGGTGGATGAAGAAAGGAACTGTCCGGCTCCTATGCAGAAAATCGTGGGCCTTTCGTCTGCGAGGCTCTGGTTCCGGCCCCCTGGTGGGGAAAAACCAGAAAGGGCGGGTTCGAAAAGTGCCCGTTTTAAATGTCAAACAACTCCCGGACTCCTCCCGAAAATGAGGAGGAGAGGACTCTCCGGAGGAGGGAAGGAAACTTCCCCAAGGGGAGGCGGAGGTCAAGGGAAGGACTATTCCCGGACAGCTCTCCCGTCAACGTTGGCGGAAGAATGCCTTGAGGGGGCCCGTGAATCGTAATATCATTCCGAATGATTTATAATTTCCGTTTTCGTCACATAGTGTCATTCTAATTGCATCTTTTCCGTCCGGCGGATTCCCCTTCATCGGCGGGTCGTTGGCTTTCGTCGGATGGACTCCATCGCCGCCTCCACCCGGGCCCGGGCGGGTGGGATCCCGAAGGACCCATCGGGAGGCTGGGCGCCCAAAAGCGCCCTCCGGTTTCGCGGACTCCTGCAGAACCCGTGGTTAGTCAGGGCCCTTGATTGAAGGGCAAGCCCGTGGGGGCTTCTCCGGAGGCCAGGCAATTTGTTGGGCGCTGAGCGCTTCCATCGAGAAGAACACCACACTATTATAGTCCGGTGATTGGAAATGCACTTGCCAAGCGGGCTAACCCCTAATAGCCTTCTTCGGGCTTTGAGGGAAGTTAAAAATCGCCGCAAGCGGTAGCCCCGATGCTCGGTTTGGTGTTGGAAGAAAAGCGGAGAGGATCTTAAAATTCCGGGGTTGCTAAAAATTATGTCAATATGGGTTGCGGTTTTTACCCCTTGCTGCGGAGGTCGGTCGTTGAACGGGCTTAGGGTCGGGCAAACTCGGCCAGGCGGCTCAAGACAAGAAGGTGAAGTAACACCACTTTGAATTTGTACCTTCTGAGAAAAGGATTTAGTTGCGACAAAAAATAACAAAAGGATAACGCCAGGTACTACAGGGCCCGCGAGCGATGTGGACGGCCACGAAGGAGGCCGTGTCGCATGACCTTGAAGCATAATTGCGGCCGCAGAGCGGGCAGAACCGAGAAAAAACAAAGAAGCCGAAGGTGGCGGTGGTTTCAGCAAGAGCTCCGAGGCTCTCATGTGGAAAGCATGATGAGTTTGGGCGTGACTCAAAAAGACTTCGAGAAGTCAGAGCTTGCCTCGTCTCGAAGTATGTAAAACCGCCAAGGCGAGGCCATTATAGGCCCTTCAGGAGGTTGGATTGATGAAGGAAGATAGCGCCAGGTAAGGCATATATTTAGGCAAGTAAGTGCTGCATTTTATTAGAAGATATGCTATGGGTCTTGGAATGATACAAATAGTCACGGAAAGCAAAGGTTAGATGAATTAAAGGCATCTCCCTCAGAGGGTAGGCAGCGGAATGTTGTATTTTAACAAATTTAATGCTGGCGATGGAGACCACACGAGTGTTAAATTCCAGACCTTTGTCCTTCCTGGCTGTTATTTCATGATGAGTTGACGGCGCTTCGCGGCGGTGAGATTCTGTATAAAGAGAAAAATAAAACAAAAAAGCGACACACTTGGGGCCCACGGTGTGGTCGAACCGCCACTCTGGAGGTGCTGTTGTGGTTGTGCCCTTCCCCTATGCCCATGGTATCTCCAGGCGTAATTATGTCTGTGAGAGTTTGTCTTGCAATTTCGCGAGGGGCTGGGGTTGGGGCCGCAATTCTCGCGATGCCCAGGCGTGCTAGGTGAGTCTTAGTTGATGTTGCTCCGAAGCGCGTTTGATGCGTGTCCGATGGTTTAACAACGGACTCAGGTACTGTAAAAGGCTGATCTGTACTTCTTCGCGAGCATTGTATGTTCCTCCGTTCAGAGGGGGCGTTCCGTGTTTCCGTTGGCCGTGATGACTCCGAGAGGGCTGGCATCTTGAGCTTAAGGTAGCATAATGCGGCACGCGTTGAATTTTGCAAAGCAGCAGTTAAGTCCGGCGAGGCGTGATGTGGCTGCTGAGCAGGACTATGTAGAAGATTAACTCCTACGCCCGGAAATTATCTCACGGGGATCCGAGGACCACTTCCGTGTATGGCTGAGCGCTGTACAATTGGCCTCTACACTGGTATGGCGCCTTTGAAAATTAAATGCGTTGTAGGTTTAATCCTTGAATGGTCTATGCCCATCTTGCGCCTTTGTATCTGATAAAGCGAGGTTCAGGCTCTGCCGCCGTCCATAAGGACTCTTGTGAGTGAAATCCATCAACGATTGGGTCTAAAACCAATGCGGCGAATCCGCCATGGCGGATGCTGGTCGGATGGTCTCTTGATCGAAAGTGATGGGCAAGAGACCATGGGTTGAATTTTGGGGTGGCTCCATCGCGTATCGTCCTTAGTGCGCTTCCGTTCCCTCTTAGGAATATCGTTTGCGTATACCATGTTTGCAATCCGAACTTGAGGGAATCCTTTTGTCTCCGTTGTTCGTGGCGGGTCTCTTCCTCGTCATGCGTGCCTGTAGCCTTGTCACCTTTTTTTTGGCGATTAATTTGCCTGCTGCTTGAATACCCAACAATCTCTGTTGGTATGGTTAGCTAGCTTTTTGAGAGTTCCATGTATTTGACAAGAAGCGGTGATATCGGTCCAAATTGACCAGGCCCAGCGTGGTTCTTTTGAATAAGCTTCTTCCGTTGACGGGTTTGGAGCCTCGGAATCGGCGTTGATTGCCGTATCGTCATTCTTCATCGCCGTTAATGCGGCGTTTGTTTTGTTTCGGCGCAACCTGCCATTGCGGTCCTTAGTATCCGGATGCCAGCGTTTTTCTTTGAGGTTATTCTTTATGACGAGCCAGCTATCCTCTCCCGCCTGACGGGTCATGAGGATATGAGGGCTGCCATGGATTTGGCTTCTCTATCCTAGGTGCCGGGCCAGCCACTAAATCGCGGATGTTATGTTTGAAGGCAGCGAGTGCCTCACGCATCCGGACGATCGGCGATTGATTTTTCTTTGTTAAGAACCGTGTCCAGTGCACAGCCAATTCGTGCGCTGCTTGGATTATGTGGCTTAGGTCATCTGCGTCACGGTGGTCGCACGTGCGTGCCTAGAAGTTGTCGAGGAATCGGCTTCCGGGTCTTCCAACATCCAATTGACTCTGCGGGCAGGCTGTTAAGCCAATGCCAAGCTGGTCCTTAAGCAAGCGGGAGATATTTGATGGGCGTGAAGATCGTGCGCCCGGGCCATGTATATATGGAGAGATAATCCTCAATCCGGACCCTTGAGGTCTGTTGTGCCATCGTGGGATTCGATATTATGGGTTTGAACCCTTGAGGATTTGATGATCCATTACTTTGTCGGTGAAGCATAGTGGGTGTGCTGCGCCTCTGTATTGAGCAATATCGCGGCGTAGCTTCGAGAGGCGTTCTCTCTTGTGTTTCGACCCGGCGATAGTTGTATCCGGTGCGACGGTATTAAATGCGATGAGTCGTTAGGCGTCCACGTGATCCATAGATAGATCTGGATTGTCTTGCCTTGTCCTCAATATATCTACTGAAGTCCGGCGCGTTCCCCGTGGCTTCACTGCTTTTAGAAGCGTCTTAAAGTGCGGTTTTAATGGAGGGCTTGCCGCCTCTCTCTCTCGTGACTACGAGGTGGTCGATCACCGTATTGTGCTTGCTGGTGATGTTGCCTCCTCTAAGCGGGGAGCAACTTGCGTTTTCAGGTAACCTTTGGAGGCGTTGAGTTCATACTCTTGACGCGCGGACCTCGGTCCATCGTAAGCCCGATGGAGTCTTGATCAGCTTGAAGCTATTGTTGCTTTTCTTTAGGCTGTTTGCCGTGGCCATTAGCTTCTGTCTGAAAGCGGCAGCTCTTGTTCGAGGATCCTCCGGGCATGACGAATTCGTCGCCATGAGGCTTGCCTCGTCTCCGGAGGAGGTAAGTAATTGTCATCCTCGACCTCTTAAATCGCCGCCCCTCTCCACGAGGGCTTGCCTACGCCCCTCCTCCCTGCTGGATCGTCTTTGGAGGGAGTTATCTTCGGCACTTTACGGGGTGTCCACCATGTATATGTCGTATGGCGAGGTGGTTTTCGGTGTCACAGTAGGCGCTGGTTCTTAGTAAGTCTCCGGCATCGTCGTCCATACCGTCGATGTCTTGATCGTAATCCGAAATCTTGTCGGTTAAATAAATCGGCGGTGGCTACTGAAGTGGGTGGTGGGTGGGATTTGAATTTCTTCGTCATCCGGCGTCCCAACCGTCCTGACCGTGAATTCGGCAGGAGCTCTCCGGATAGCGAGAGATGTTTCAATGAATTTATGATATCGCCGAAGGCGAAGTCTTTGAAAAGATGTCGCAGCGGTGAATTCCATGATCGGCGCCAATGGATTCCATTGGCGCGTAGCGAGAATGAGAAGTCGGCGAAGTCCGGCACCTCGGAGTCATGGGCTTCGTGGGACAAGGTAAGTGTTCGGCTCCATCACCGTAGAATTGCGGCTCCAGGCGGTGTCCAGCCATCCGTCCTCGATTCGAAGATCGGCTCCGGACTATGGTCAAGCGGATCCAGTGCGGCCTCCAAAGTGCTGTCGGCGGCGAGTTAGGTCATACCCATTGTGACAGCGCGGCGCTTCGGCTGTGCTTCGAATCCATCGAGATCAAGTCCCGGATATCTCGGCCGTGAAGTTTAAGCTTCAAACCTGACACGGCGGCGGGCGTAACTTCGATCTGCTCCGGATGGCCAAGGGAGTTGGCCATGATGCGAAGCCGCCGAATCACGAAGATCTGTCCGGGAGAAAGGTCTCACCGAGGACTCGTCGTTCTTGATTGAAGAGCCATAAAGCCTATCGGTGGCGACAGGAGGAACTCTCAATGAAAGCACCAATGTCGGTGTCAAAACCGGCGGATCTCGGGTAGAGGTCCCGAACTGCAGCGTCTAGGCGGATCGTAATAGGAGACAAGGGACACGATGTTTACGGAGTTCGGCCCTCTTAATGGAGGTAAAACCCTCGTCCTGCTTGATTGATATTGATATTGTGGATGTTTACAAGAGTGGATCTACCACGAGATCAAGGAGGCTAAACCTAGAAGCTAGCCTATGGTATGATTGTAAGGGTTGTTGTGATTGTTGTCCCTACGGACTAGAGCCATCCGGTTTATATAGACACCGGAGGGCTAGGGTTACATAGAGTCGGTTACAATGGTATGAGATCTACATATCCGTATCGCCAAGCTTGCCTTCCATGCCAAGGAAAGTCCCATCCGGACACGGGGGGAAGTCTTCAATCTTCTATCTTCATAGTCTTGGAGTCCGGTCGATGATGATAGTCCGGCAAATGATAGTTCGGCTGATGATGGTAGTCCGGCTATCCGGACACCCCCTAATCCAGGACTCCCTCGGTGGGGCTGGATGTGAGGAGGAAAGGCTCGCTGCGATGATAAGCGCCGAGATGTTGAGGATGAAATTCGAGGCCGGATCGTGGAAGTCGAGGCCGTAATAGAACATGAGCCGCCGGACAAATGGGTGAAGTGGAAAACCTAGTCCAGCGGAGGAAGTGGGGCACTACCCTCTCATGGGGCACTGGGGGTTGGAATAAGCTGCCCGCGCCAGACAGCACAATGTCTTGGATATGTTGCGGACAAGTATCCGGCTTCCGTAGTCTTGTGATGTGCCCCTCCGTGGCGGAGGCCATCCACTGCCTCCCGCTCGACATGGTTGGAGAAGGTTGAGGTGGGATGTCGCGGACTTAGGCGCTGGAGCTCGAGTCTTGTGAAATGGATAAGCAAAGGAGGAAGAAGGCGTGGGTGAAAAGGTGGATCCTTATCCCCTTATATGGATGGGCGATGCTATCGTCCCCCACCAGCTGGTAAAACTCGCTTATTTCCCAAGCGCCCGTAATCAATGGCGGCGGATGGGTTACCAGCGTCCGTATCGATGAGAATCCGGAATAAGGGTCACGATCTATGCTTTGATAAGGCGTGCCAAGAAACCGACTTCGCTTCATCGCTGAGGTGGAACAATAAAAAAAAAGCGATTCATATAAAGGCCTGGCCGTGGTGTGATGTCACTGCCAGCGGAATCGTCGTCAGATCTGTGCAAAATTATTCTCTCTCGGTGTTATGTGGAACTTGTTTTGCGAGCGGACACTATCCTTGTGTTCAAAATCTTCTATGAAGTATTCGGAGGAGGAACCCGCCTCGCAATGCGAAGACAATCAATCGCCGGACTCATCGTCATTGAAGCCTGGTTCGAGAGACTCTGAGGAGTCCCAGACTAGAGGTGTCCGGATAGCGGACTATCGTCCGGCGGACTCCAAGACTATGAAGATACAAGATTGAAGACTTACGTCCGTGTCGGATGGGACTTTCCTTGGCGTGGAAGGCAAGCTTGGCGATCTGGATATGTAGATCTCCTACCATTGTAACCGACTCTGTGTAACCCTAACCTATCCGGTGTCTATATAAACGGAGGGTTTTAGATCGTCTGACGAACAACAATCATACCATAGGCTAGCTTCTAGGGTTTAGCCTCCTTGATCTTATGGTAGATCTACTCTTGTACTACCCATATCATCAATATTAATCAAGCGGGGTAGGGTATTACCTCCATCGAGAGGGCCCAAACCTGGGTAAAAACATCGGTCCCTTGTCTCATGTTACCATCCGCCTAGGCGCACGATTCAGGACCCCCTACCGAGATCCGCGGTTTGACACCGACAGCTTCCTTTGTTAATTGCTCAACAATGAGGTTTGTTGGAGATAAGGATGAGCGAGGGAAGGCCTTATGCGCAAATGTGGAGAGGGAGTGCGGGTATCTTTTAGTTTAATTTCCACCCGTCAAGATTAGATCGGACGGTCTATATTACAAGATGGCACACGTACCATCATCACCAACTTGGTTTTATAAGAGAAGAAATATAAGTATGGAGATACAAGCGTATTATCGATACTTGCTTCCGTAAACTAGCATCTACATTCTATTCAATGCCTCGGCATGTGGGGCCTTAACACAATGACTTCTCATTGTGTAAAACAAAGATTTTCCCATCGCCGACAAGGAGGGTGTGCGGCGGCTTTTTGGCTTGCTCTAGTCCTAGTAGTCATACTAGGTGGTCTAAGCTGCGTGTACATTTTTTCCGTCTCGTGTTCACCGTCTGCCACATTTGTTGATGAATAGATGGTAAGTTATTCACGGGAAACCCTTGTTGGCGTGTTTGCGAGAGAGCAGACAATGTGCGTGTGTGATATGTTAGGAACTGAGGCAATGATAACAGATTCTTTGTGTCTATGTGTGTGGAGGATAGAGAGAGACATGTACATGGGGCTTTGTGTTGTGTAGCGTGGAGACACATATACATAATTAGAGAGTGAGTGTGTGAGATACACATGCGGACATGGGGAGATGGGGATCGAGATAAATGGGTGTTTGTGCGTATGCATGTGTGTGTTTGTGCAGCGTTTATGTGTGTGAGGAGAGAGTGTATGTGGAGTAGAGACCATGATGATGTAAACCTAGTATAAGGGAAGGGGAATGGTGTGACATTTGTAGTAGCGAGATACTTGCAGTGTGAGGCGGGGGAACAGACTATTTGAAAGAGACATCGAGTGTGTGTGTGGGAGAGGGGGAGGGGTGTGAGAGAGAGAGAGAGAGAGAGAGAGAGAGAGAAGAGAGAGAGGGAGTCGTTTGTGTCCATAAATGGGCGTATAGATAGGAGACAATGTTGATGTTGTCGAAATTGGCCTATGAGCGGAGGCGCAAAGGCGAGTCATCATGTGTGTGATAGGGACTTCATGATAGATCTAGAATAGATGGTGTAGAGAACAATGTGCGAAATCGAGAGCGATTATACATTAGGGAGCTATGCAAGAGTCACGACATATATGTATCTGAGGGAAGGAGCTGGGGCGGGGTCCGCATGTGGGAGAAATAGAAAAGGAGAGTGGTGCACAAGGAGACAAAGTGTGCTTGTTTGCGATGGGGGTGGTGTGTGAGGTGAGTCTTGAGAACCACATAACTAGGGAGATAGGCGTTTGGGGCTGACGTTTTGTGTGTATGGAAATATACACTCTACATAGTGTGTGTGCTTAGGTAAGAGAGATAGCGGGAGACCTAGAGTGAGGGAAGATATGTGTGCATGCCCAGAGACAAAGTGATAGAGACCTATGTTGGGGTCGGACTTTACAAGAGAGAGGGGTGTTAATGTGCTCGTGTGTTGGTGTTTGGGGGAAAGCGACTTCTCTATGTGTGTGTGTGTGTGGTGGTGGGGGGGGGGTTGACTTGGATAAGCAGTGAGGTGTCTATTTGAGGGACTTTAAGCGTAATTGAGATATTATGCACTCATGGTTGATCAATTTGTTTCACGCAGTTTGTACTATGAGATAACGATACTTTTGAACATCGTGATATACCTTGATGTACCAGAATTACAAACCTAAGATTGGAATTTTGGAATTCGACTCCATCATTAGCTTTTGTAATTCATTTAAGCGAGGTACATTTTTAAGCGGGATTTCGTGATTTCAAATTCATATATCAAACCTAGAGATATACACATCGGGCATGTTCAAACTTTATAATCATTCACTTTATTCATACACATACACATTTTGCTTTTGTCATCATATTTAGGATAAACACATTTGGAATTTCATTTGAATTGGACCGTATGATGGTATTTGCTTGTAGTAGCTCAATGATCCATATTTGAATTGAATGGACAATCTAAGTTTTGAGTTGGAGACATTGATTTTCAAAACTTGCACATTTTTTGCATGCAAAACAAACAAATTGCGGCCATGATATCATAGTCGGCGATGCGAAACAGAATACTTATAATTTTAGGCGTAAAAAGCTTTCAAACTTCCTGCTCACATCGAAATATCACGGCCGAAAGTTTAGCCCTCACGATATTCCTGTTTACCCTGCCACATGAGCGGAAAAAGGGCTGCTTTGGTAACTCCATTGTTTTCCCCTCTTTGCTAACATTCTTCCCAGAGCCCCTCCTTCCCTCCCGACCCCCGAATCCACGGCAAGCCGCCGAATCTAGTCCCCTCCACATGGCGTTGGACCTCACACCCCGCGGATCTACCTTCCGCACCTTGGAACCCCCAGCTGCCAACTCACCACTTCTTTGGAGCCGCTTTAGCGGCTGGCTTGTCCACCGCTCAGATCTCCTTGACCGCCATCATGGTCCACCCTTTGCGGATCTGCTTAACAGGCGCCCTCGTCCACCACAGCGTAGGCCCTTCGCTCCCTCGTCCGCCCCCCGCTGGACCTTCATACAAGCCCTCGTCTCTGACAGCAGATCCGCCTCATGAAAGCTAACTGTACAGCAGCGCCCTTGAAGCCTTAAATCCCTTGCCGGACCTGCTCCACGTGCGCCATATTCAACTCCACGGCCCCTGCTACCGGCCTTGCAGCTTCATCAGGTTATTTCGATTTGTACTCCTTGGTTTTCTCTTTATCATGCAACTGTTCAATTACCACAGATGAGCTTTCTTGTATGTGAAGCGAGCGCGCATAGCCGTAACACGGGCAGCTTGACTGGCAGCCAACGACCCAAACTCAACCTTAACACGAGCACCATCGGCGATCCTTAGCTATCAAGTATGACAATGATACCCATATGCGCCGAGAATCAGGTACTATTATCCAACGGCGGCGCCTCGTTCACTTTCTAGCATAAGCACCGCACCTTTGAATTTCTTGAGGCATCATTCAGTTTTTCATGAGGCCGTTATTCCTTGCACTGTAGGGCCATACTTACGGCGATGAACATATTCTGTTGAGGGATCGTTGCAGAAAATAAAAATTTCTCACGCATCACCAAGATCAATCTATGGAGTCATCTAGCAGCGAGAGAGGTGCATCTACATACCCTTGTAGATCGTGACGAAGCCTTCAAGAGAATGGGGTTGATGGAGTCGTACTCATCGTGATCCAAATCACCGATGATCCTAGCGCCCGAGCGAGCGGCACCTCGCGTTCAACACATGTCACAGGAGTGGGGCGTCTCCCGTGCCTTGATCCAGCAAGGAGGAGGGAGAGGTTGAGTAAGAAGGCTCCAACAGCAGCCCGGCAGCGTGGTGGTGATGGAGTGGCGATACTCGGCGAGGGCCGCCAAGCTCTTAGCGGGAGGAGAGGTGTTGGGAGGGAGGGGCTGCGCCTTGGATGTTGTGCAGCCCTCCCTCGCCTTCTATTTATAGGGGGGAAGGGGAGGGGCCGACCCCTCTAGATGAGATCTAGAGGCGTGACATGAGGAGGCTTGCCCCCCCAAGCAAGGGCGCCCCTTGGGGTTTCCCCAACCCTAGGCATGGGCCAAGGAAGTGCGCCCAGCCACCTAGGGGCTGGTTCCCTTCCACCTACAGCCCATAAGGCCCTCCAGGGCAGGTGGACCCTCGGTGGACCCAAAACCCCTCCGGTTGGCCCGGTACAATACAGTATGCCCCGAACTTTCGGTGACCGTGTGATAACTTCCATATATAAATCTTCACCCTACGGACCATTCCGGAACTCCTCGTGACGTCAGGGATCTCATCCGAGACTCGGACAACATTGGTAATCACATACATATCTTCCTTATAACCCTAGCATCATCCGAACCTTAAGTGTGTAGACCCATGGGTTGGGAATCAGCTTGAACATGACCAGAGACAGCTCTCGGCCAATAACCAACATGGGATCTGGATACCCATGTTGGCTCCCATATTCACAATGATCTCATCGGATGAACCCGACGCCGAGGATTCAAGTAATCCGTATACAATTCCCTTTGTCAATCGATGCGTTACTTGCCGAGATTGATCGTCGATATCCCAATACCTCGTTCAATCTCGTTACGGCAAGTCACTTTATCGTGCCGTAATGCATGATCCGTGACCAACCACTTGGTCACATTGAGCTCATTATGATGATGCACTACCGAGTGGGCCGGAGATACCTCTCCGTCAAGCGGAGTGACCAATCGCGATCTCGATCCGTGCCAACCAAGCGAGACACTTTCGGATATACCGTAGTGTACCTTTATAGCCACCCGGTTATGTTGTGGCGTTTGGTACACCCAAAGCACTCCTCGGTATCAGGAGTTACACGATCTCATGGTCTAAGTAAATGAGACTTGACATTAGAAAAGCTCTAGTAGGCGAACTACATGATCTTGTGCTATGCTTAGGATTGGGTCTTGTCCATCATCATTCTCCCAATGATGTGGTCACATTATCAATGACATCCAATGTCCATGGTCGAGGAAACCGTAACCATCCATTGATCAGCGAGCTAGTCAACTAGAGGCTCACTAGGGACATGTTGTGGTTTATGTATTCACACATGTATTACGATTTCGGATAACACAATTATAGCATGAGCAATAGACAATTATCATGAACAAGGAAATATAATAATAATCATTTTATTATTGCCTCTAGGGCATATTTCAACAGATCTCCACTTGCACTAGAGTCAATAATCTAGTTACATTGTGATGAATCGAACACGTAGAGTTACGGTGTTGATCATGTTTTGCTTTCATGAAGAGGTTTAGTCAGCGGATCTGCGACATTGGATCCGTATGCACTTTGCAAATATCTATGTCTCCATCTTGAACATATTCACGAATGGAGTTGAGCGGCAGCTTGATGTGCACGGTCTTCTTGTGAAACCTGGGCTCATTGGCAAGAGCAATAGCTCCGGTGTTGTCCTGAGAAGAGTCATCGGCCCCACGCCTTGGGAATAACTCCTGGTCGGTAATGAACTCCTTCATCAGATTGCTTCATGTGCTGCCTCCGATGCTGCCATGTACTCCGCTTCACATGTAGATCCCGCCACGGCGCTTTGCTTACAAGCGCACCACTGCTACGCCCCACCATTCAAAATATACACGTATCCGGATTGTGACTTAGAGTCATCCGGATCGTGTTGAAGCTAAGCGTCGGCGTAACCCTTTATGGCGAGCTCTTCGTCACCTCCATAAGCGAAACATATCCTTAGTCCTTTTCGGTACTTGAGGATATTCTTGACTGCTATCCGGTGTTCCATGCTGGGATTACTTTGGTACCTTCCTACCAAACATACGGCAAGGTTTCAGTGCGGTACCTGACATGGCATACATGATAGACCCTATGGCGAGGCATAGGGGCGATACTCATCTTTTCTCTATCTTACGCCGTGGTGGGACATTGAGCGAGCTCAATTTCACACCTTGCAATGCAGATCGAGAACCCTTCTTGGACTGATCCATATTGAACTTCTTCAATATCTTATCAAGGTATGTGCTTTGTGAAAGACCTATGAGGGGTCTCGATCTATCTCTATAGATCTTGATGCCTAATATGTAAGCAGCTTCTCCAAGGTCCTTCATTGAAAACACTTATTCAAGTAGGCCTTTATGCTCTCCAAGAGTTCTATATCATTTCCATCAACGATATGTCATCCACATATAATATGAGAAATGCTCTGAGCTCCACACTTTCTTATAGCGTGAAGCTTCTCCATAAGTGCGCATAAACCCAAGCCTTTGATCATTTCATCAAAGCGAATGTTCTAACTCGAGATGCTTGCACCAGCCCATAGATGGAACCTTGGAGCTTGCACACCTTGTTAGCATTCTTAGGATCGACAAAACCTTCGTCTCTTGCATCATATAATTCTTCCTTAAGAAAGCCGTTAAGGAATGCCGTTTTGGCGTCCATTTGCCATATCTCATAATCGTGGAATCACGGCAATTGCTAGCATGATTTGGACGGACTTAAGCTTAGCTTCTGGTGAGAAGGTCTCATCATAGTCAACCCCTTGAACGCCGATAACCCTTAGCGACAAGTCGAGCTTTATGATGTTAACATTACCATCTGCGTCAAATCTTCTTCTTAAAGATCCATTTATTTTCTATCGCTCGCCGATCATCGGACAAGTCTATCGAAGTCCATACTTTGTTTTCATACATGGATCCTATCTCAGATTGCATGGCTTCAAGCCATTTGTTGGAATCTGGGCCCGACATCGCTTCATCATAGTTCGAAGTTTCACCATTGTCTAACAACATGATTTCCGGGGCCAGGGTTGCCGTACCACTGCAGTGCGGGCGTGTCCTTAATGGACCTATGAAGTTCAGTAGCAACTTGATCTGAAGTTTCATGATCATCATCATTAACTTCCTCTCTAGTTGGTGCAAGCACCACAGAAACATTTTCTTGAGCTGCGCTACTCTCCGGTTCAAGAGGCAATACTTCATCAAGTTCTACTTTCCTCCACTAACTTCTTTCGAGAGAAACTCTTTCTCGAGAAAGGACCCATTCTTGGCAACAAAGATCTTGCCTTGGATATGAGGTAGAAGGTGTGCGAATGGTTTCCTTAGGGTATCCTATGAAGGCGCATTTTTCCGACTTGGGTTGAGCTTTTCAGGTTGAAGTTTCTTGACATAAGCATCGCATCCCAAACTTTTAGAAAGCGACAACTTAGGTTTCTTCCCAAATCATAATTCATATGGTGTCGTCTCAGCGGTTTCGATGGAGCCCTATTTAAAGTGAATGGCGGTCTCTAAAGCATAGCCCCAAAATGAGGCGATAAATCGGTGAGTGACATCATAGATCGTACCATATCAATGGAGTGCGATTCACGATGTTTGTCGATTGTACTAGAGTAGGAGTACCCTAGTATCGAACTGGTGCCTGAAGCGATTCTGACACCCAGCGGCAAGGCTTGCCTAGTGACCGCCAAGGTCCTCCATGGTTCCTTTGGAGCCATTCAAGAACAAAGTATTTAAGCCAAGGAGACAAGGCCCGGCAAGAGGAGCTTGCGGGAAGGCCCTCAAGCCGCAGAAGACAAGACCCGGCAAGAGGAGCTTGCCGGGAAAATCGATGACGACAAGCTTCGAGCGACAAAAGATTCAGCGGCAAGGCGCTTGTCGTGGCGAGCAACCACCCTTCATCTCCGCTCGGCTCATCCACCAGCGATGTCGCCATGGGACCATTCCGGTGCAGCGTGTCAAGAGCTGTCTTGACCGGCGGAGAAACAGCGGTAGAAGGCGTGACAAGATTGCCATCGTGTGGCGGTGGCGCTCCTGACAGGTCCTATTGCACTCTTTAGGCGACATGGGCGGGCATTTAATCTTTTGTCCCTTGCCCGAGTTAGGTAGAATACAACTTGTATAAAGTAGCTGTACCAACGCAACTCATTTTCCGATTTTGCCCTTGTCTACGTTGCCACCTGTTGGTGACCCCTTTAGCCTATAAAAGGAGGCCCATGCATAGCGTGGGGGGGTTCGATTCAACTCATTGAAACAGAGACACTCACGCTAGGTCTTGTAGCTGCATGCTCCCTAGCAAGAACACAATACAATCGGACAAGCGGCGATCGGAGTATTATCTCCGGAGGAAGCTCCGAAGCTGGGTAAACTGCTTCGTGTGCCGCCTCGATCTGCTCTTTGTCGACCTCCGCCCCCCACCGAACGAAAGGGGCTCGGTCCGCCCGGTCCCATAGTTGTTAGTGGAGTTCGATCAGCCTCCACGACATCTTTGGCGCGCCCGGTAAAGGCGTCGAGGTTGTGTGAACCTGATCCGGCGTTCACGAGCATCATCTTCATCGACATGCGCGCGAAGAAGAAGGCCCTGGCGGCGTGAGCCGTCCACGTCGATCCATACCACGGAGCAAAGCGGATGGCGGGGTGAATCTTGCGGCGGAAGAACGAGGCGTCGGCGAGGAGCTCATGGCGCCAAGTCCAAGGACAAGGCAGCGCGAACCTCGGCGTCAACTACGCACGCGCCCATCTCAGGAGGCCAGCGGGACCGGCAACGTCATGGTATTCATAGTACCATCGCTCGTTGGATCAAAGACAGAAATGGAGATCGCGAGGCCCTCAAGACCAGCATGCTGCACTGACATCTTTGGCACGCAGCGAAGTGCAGTCGCTGGGCGGGATGCTGCTCCTTCTAACATAGTTAGAAGTCCGAGCATATCCTTTCTGCGCACCGTTAGCCATTACCACCCACCACTCCAGCGGAAGCCTTGGCAAAAGCTCAAGCTGCTTCTAGACTACCCTCCAACAGCCGACAAAGGTCGAAGAATGGAGGCCACCATCGAGTCTCATCGGCTTTGCCAGCGGCGGCAGCTCGCAGCAACTAACTACATCGTTGCGCGGCAAGGCGACAAAACACGAGCGGTGGCGGCAAAAAGAAACCTGTGAAGTGCAACCACCGTATGCTTTATCACACCGAAGTCCAAGGTCACCAACTCGTCCGGATCCACCTCGGCGGCGACTCCACGCGTCATTGGATCCACGAGCTCGCGCGTGTCAGCGCCAAGTTCTTCAAAACAGCAACAAGAAAGCGCTCGAACTTCGCGCCGGCGCCGAAAAGCGCGGCGTCAATCCGACCAGCGCGCTGGGCCCTCTGTCGATATGCATGCGCCCGAAGAACAGGGCAACTTGCGTCTGTGATAGGTTGCCCTGCGTTCACTCGTGAGCTGCGGCAAATCGATGGCCCGGCAAGAAAATTTCAAGCGAGAGCGTGCGGAGAAATGCGATGGCGGGGCGCATCGTCGGAGTTCCTCGGCATCTACACCATCGCGGTGCAAGCTGCGGGGGGCGAGGCGACAAGATCTCGCCAACTACTTCCGGCGGTACTCAAGCCCAATATCGGATCTTGGCTCATGCACTTGCCCGGCAGCTCCATATCCTCTTGGGCAGATCTATGCCATCAGTTTGTCGGCGCCTTCACGGTGACCACAAGCCTCATGGCCAGAAGGCGACCTTCACCTGCTCGCCCGGAAGGAAGGAGAGTCCTGCGCAAGTTCATTCGAGAAATTCAGCCGTGTACTACAACATCCCGGATATCCACCACCGCGGTGATCGGTAGCGTTTCATCAAAACGTCGGAACCGCGGGATGAGAAGAGATGGCGATGTGCAAAGTCAGGACGTCGGTGAGATGTATGCCACGGCCGACAAGTGTGCGCGTCTTTGAGGAAGGAGGAGACTCGAGGAGAGAATCTGAAGCAGGATCGATAGTGAGGGAGACCGTCGGCGAAGAAGAGCGTGACGGAACAACGAAAGAAGAAAGGCAAAGAGGTGCTGGTTATCGAGCAGTCCGTTAGCAGTGGTGCGCCAAAAAGCCAAAGTTGGTGGCTCCGGCAAGGAGGTTGCCGCTGACACCGACCAAAGCTATGGCGACGCCGACAAGCGGGACAGCTCAACAAACAGTACTACAAGATCCACCGTACCAAGGGCCATGACCTCGAGGCTGCAAGAAGGTCGAGCAGCTTGTTGAACAACGAAGAAAGCTGAGTCTGGCGTAGCGACAAGGAGAAAGGCCAGGAAGGTCTTTGGGGAGTTAGTAAGAAGAGACCGGCGAGGAGGGGCCTTGCGGCAAGGCCAAGCAGCGGCAAGAGACAGACCTCCCGGCGCGACAAGGATGAAGGCGGCAGCGGCGATGAAGATATGGATGGCGGCAGAGACCGATGAGCAGGAATTTCAGAAAGCCACAGAGGTCCTCTGCGTTGTGGCGGTGCTTCTCTGCATACTTCACACGCCAACTCAAGCGGTGGATGCGGGAGTTAATGCAGCAGAACCATCCGTAGAAGTCCGCAAGCCTCTGAAATGGTCCAACGCGCCTATCATCTTTGATATTGAGGACCACCACGATCGCATAACTGCGGTCGGGTGCTTGCCGATGTTGGTCTCACCAACTATCCGGTGAGGGCGGCTTAAACCTGATCTCCTCCCGGTGCTCCGGAAGCTTGGATCCTGACGGTGAGCTCGAAGAGGCGGCACTTTCAAGGAATCAATCGGGAAGGAGCAAGCGAAAGGGAAGATCACATTGCCCGTAACATTTGGCAGCGAGCTAAACTTCAGGCTGAGAGGTCACGTTCGATGTTGCTGATTTTCCATTGCCTTACAATGGGATACTTGGCCGTCCAGCGCTTCGCCAAGTTCATGGCAGCCTCTCATTATGCATACAACTTGCTCAAGATGCGGGCCGGTAAGTGTCATTTCTGTCCATGGCGACAAGAAGGATGCTCTTATCTGCGCCGACAAGATCTACGGGAGG
This sequence comes from Aegilops longissima, assembly GCA_021605205.1. Classification (NCBI taxonomy): domain Eukaryota; kingdom Viridiplantae; phylum Streptophyta; class Magnoliopsida; order Poales; family Poaceae; genus Aegilops; species Aegilops longissima. The sequence goes on from JAHIAM010000351.1 coordinate 24,648, forward strand.
CAGCAGCTGTGAGATAGCAAATCACTTGCATTTGAAGCTCCGGGAGGAAGAAGAAGACCAAGTCCGGCAAGAGCTCTGATGCCCACTCCGGCAAGCGCACCTCCTCGGAGTGCTGCGCTACCGTCGAGGACGCACCATCGAGCTCCATCGGCAAGTGCAAGAAAGGCGATGGCAGCTCCACGAAGACCAAGAAGGTGCCCGCCAAGGAGGGCGGCCTTTGGTGGTACCTTCACCATCGGTGCCACTCTCGACCCTAAATAGGAAGCGCGCTCGTTGCTTTCCTATGGGTGAATGTCGGCGTGTTTGCATGGCAACCGTCGACATCCCGGTGTTCGGGAAAGTAATTGAGCACCACCTAGCTATCTGTCCTCATCGCGGACCCGTCAAGCGAAAGTCGGGAAGCGGCGGTGGGCGCCAAGAATTCATTCGAGAAGAGATCAAGAAATTGGAAGCAGCAGGCCTTGTCGGAGGTGCTCCATCCTACGTGGTTGGCCAATCCTGTAGTTATGCATAAGGCAAATGGGAAATGGAGACTTTGTATCGACTTCACGGATGTTAATAAAGCTTGTCCCAAAGACCCATTTCCCTTGCGGCGCATCGACCAGATTATTGACTCCACGGCTGGATGTGATTTGCTTTCATTTCTTGATGCATACTCGAGGATATCATCGAGATCTTCATGGCGAGAAGAGGATGAAGAAAACGCATTCATCACCCCATGTGGCACATCTTTGTTTTATCTGGATGCCTTTTGGGCTAAGAATGCTGGTTCAACGTTTGCAAGAGTAGTCCATGGCGGCTTTTGAGCCGCAAATGCAGAAATGTAGAAGCTTACATGGATGACATAGTGGTCAAAGCAAGGACAAAGCAACTCTGGTTCAAGATTTAGATGAGACCTTTGCAAATCTGCGCAAGATCAACCTCAAGCTCAACCCGAGAAGTGCGTGTTTGGAGTCCCTTCGGCAAGCTTCTCGGGTTCTTCATCATCTCGTGCGGGAATTGAAGCCAATCCCGACAAGATCAAGGCCATTGAGCAGATTGAAGCACCAAAGCGCGTCAAGGATGTCACGAAGACTTGCGGTTGCGTGGCTGCTCTCGGCAGGTTTATCTCTGGAGTCTGCTGAGCGCGCCTACCATTTTCAAGATTTTGAAAAAGGCAGGTCAATGAAATGGACTCGAAGCGGAGGCTGCGCTGCGAGGACTTAAAGAAGTACTGTCCTCCACTCCAATACTTATCGCACCTAGGCCACAAGAGAAGTTGCTGCTATATATAGCGGCAACCAATCAAGTGGTTAGTGCTGCGTTAGTAGCGGAAAGGGAGGCGGATGATGAGCCGGCAACCAAGGCAGATGCATCCAGCGACAAGCGAGGCTTCACCGACAAGCTCTGGTCCCGACAAGGGCGGATCTGCAGGATTGCGAAGATCACGAGAAAAGGATGGTGCAGCGCCCAGTTTACTTTATCGGTTCCCTTCTGCGGGGGCTAGGTCAAGGTACTACGGTGTGCGAAATTGCTTCGGCCTCCTCATGGCCTCGAGAAAGCTGCGCCATTACTTCCAAGCACATGAGATAACAGTCGTCACTCGCTTTCCCTGAAGAGGATATTGCAAAATCCGGAAGCAGGCAGGATTGTCAGTGGGCTTTGGGCTATCAAGCTTTGGCCTCAAGTTTGAAAGCACTTCAACTATCAAAGCGAGCATTGGCGAGTTCATAGCAGAATGGGCGTAGCATAAGATGAAGAAATTCGAGAGATGAGCATCCCGTCAAGGAAGCAAACAAAAAGTGGCTGATGTACTTTGATGGTGCCTTCTCGCTGCAAAGGCGCGGTCTTGAGCGTCTTGCTTATCGCGCCACGGAGAGCACCTCAAGTACATAGTCGGATGCACTTTCCCAAGGCAAGCAACAAACAATACTGCAGTATGAAGGTTTGCTTGCGGTCTCGAAATGCAGTAGACCTTGGGATCAAGAAGCTCATTGTCAAGGGTGACCCTTGACTTTGCGTCCGCCAAGTGAACAAAGATTATCGAGTCCATTGATGGAAGCCTCGTTGATGAAGTAAGAAAGCTAGAAGAGCACTTTGGGCCTCTGAGATGGAACATGTTCCAAGAGCTCGAGAATGATATTGCTGATGGCTTTGTCGAAGTCGCCGCCTCAAGTTACACAATGGAACCGGGATTTTTGTGCTCAAGCTGACTCAACCATTTGTAACACCATCAAGCTGGACAGAACAAGAAGAGGAAGTTGATTTCGGTGACTACTTCGGCGAGCTCCCGAAGCCGCGCCAAGAAGGTCCCAGGATCAACACCAAAAATCTTGAGGCGATCTGCTCCGACAAGCCCTAAGGTTGTTTCGTTGAAGCGGATGCTCCCGACAAGTTTTGCTCGGCAAGCTTGCGGGGAACATCAAACTCGGCGAACCGCGAGTTCTTGCCGTGAAGCGGATGTTCCGCAGCATCATATGTGCCTTTAGTCCTTGTTGTCGAGCCACGAGGCTCCGGCATGGGCACGCAGATTGTCCATTTCCTTGAGACGGAGAACTTCCCGAAGAGCAGAAGAAGCGGAGAGAGTAGCGGCAGTCAAGTATGTACCAGTTTGTGCGACAACACAGCATGCTCAGAAGAAGACTCAGCGGTGTGAAATTGAAGTGTATTCAGCGGGAAGATGGACAAAAGCTGTTGGCGAGAGATACGGAGGCATATGTGGTCACCACATTGGCGCAAAGCACTTAAGCAAAGCTTTCCGGCAAGGTTTCTTCGGCCGACAGCCCTCCGGGATGCTGCTTGCACAAGTAACCAAGTGTGAAGCGTGCGGTTCCATTCCAAACAGATACACCAGCCAACTCAAGCTCTCCGGCGATCCCTTTATCACGGCCATTTTTGATGCAGGGCTCGACATTCTCGGCCCCTTTCCCGAGCTGTCGGGGCTTTGAGTACTTATGCGTGCAATCGACAAGTTCACAAAGTGGCGGAAGTGGAAGCGATGAGGTAGGTGACAGCACGGTCGGTGATCAAGTTCTTGGTCGATTGTTTGCCATTTTGGAATTCCTAACAGGATCATCACCGACAACGGCACACAATTCCACGAGTCGCACCTTCATGCAATCGTCCAAGATCTTGGCGCCAAAGTCTGCTTTATACATTGCTCATCCGAAGCAGCGGTCAAGCGAGAAGGGCAAATCTGAAGTCTTCTTGCGGGCTCAAGACCAGAACTTTCGACAGGCTGCACAAGTCGCGGAAGAAAGCTGGATTGAGGGCTGCGGTGGTTCTTTGGTCGATCGGGGCGACGCCAAATCGAGCCCAGTGGGACACCTTCGCTCTAGTCTATGGGCAGAGGCAGTTCTCCCACGGAACTCGTGTCAGGTCACCTCAGTACTCGCTTATGATGAGCTTGAGCAAGAGCAGCTGCGACAAGATGGCCGCTGCTCCTCGAGGAGGACCGTCTTGAGGCTGTATGCAGAGCTGCTCGTTACCAGCAAGCTTTTGCCGCTACCATAACCTTAAAAGTTAACGCGAAGTCTCGAGGAAGGCGACCTTGTTCTCCGGCGCGTTCAGATCGCCAAGGAATTCCAACAAGTTGGCCTTGAAGTGGGAAGGCCCTTATCGGGTGAAGCGAATCACTAGGCCTGGCGCTGTCGCATGAGGACCGAAGATGGCATTCGGTGAGCAACTCACGGAACATTGAGCATCTTCGTAAGTTTTACCCGTAGAAGCGCGGTTGTCGGAACCTGTTCGGCAACCACCTTTATACAAATCTTGCCGATGTTGCATGTAATCCTTTGTACAAAGTGGAGCGAGACCCGTGCATAAGTAAATCTCATGTGTTGCGCACAACTCGTCAATTTCGTGCTTTCATTATCATTTTTGCATGTGTTATCTAACATTTTGTGCAGCATCCACACCCGGTAAGCAATAACGAGCCGCAAGGCTCCATAACTTTATTTTCTCTTCTTTCTCTTTCTCAAAGAAAGGAAGGTTCCTCCGCCCACAAGTTAGCGGGGGAAGGAGAAGATAATGGTGTGGGCATGGCGTCGCTCGAGGAAGTTTCATTAGCGGAAACAAGCAGCAGAAAAGCTAAGTTGCCAAAGTTTGAGCAATCAGTTTTAAATCTTTAAGTTATCTTCCTCGAGCGATAGTACTTTGTATGGAAAACACTGCGCGGAGGAACCAACTCGTAGCTAGTTTGCGCCCTTACTTTGTTTGAGTCCGCTCAACAACAAGTGAGCTGCAACTAGTTGCGACAAGGTTGCTTGTCGGAGCGGCACCGCCGAGACTCTTGACGTTCGCTTTTCGATTGCTTCAGCAAAAGGTACCCAGCCGACAAGTTCCCTAAAAGCGTGAGGGCACAAACATACAAAGGAAGGAATCAAGTAAAGGAAATAACATTGCAATCATTGCCTAAGATAGAGTTATATTACAAAATAGCTTATTGCGAGATCTAATAAATTGTTCTCCTAAACATGATCAGGCGACAAGGAAAGATAAAATTGGCGGCCTAGTCTCTGCGGTGCGCCATCAGCCAACAATCTTGCCCACCTTGTCCACAATGGAGTGCGACAAGGGCTTTGGCGCCTCCACACCGACATCTGGCGGCAAGGATCTGAGGGCGCCGTTGAGGTTGAGGCCTGGATTGCGGAAGGCCACCTTCATCAACACCTTACGGAAGCTCCACGCGCGGTCTGGCGCGATTCCTCGGCCAGCTGCTGGGATCTCTTCCGAGTCATTGGAAGCCGTCCTGCGCCCTTGAGAACAAGCTGAGCTTGGCGCTGGGTTGGGCGTTCGTCGGGAAGAACCAAGATCCACCATCCCAGCTCCATCGGCTCCTTGTCGATGGCGGCGGCGGTATCCACAAGACCCTCCGTCCGGTGCATCACGTTCTCTCAGAAGGTGTTGCAGGCGGTCGTGGTACTTCGGCGTGACTCCTCGTCGGTCTTGATCTTCTCCAACAGGGCCACCTCCCGCTCCTTGGCGCCGTCCAGCATCTGCATCAGGGTGGTCAGCTTTAGCTCAAGATCTGCCTTGGAGTCCTTGGCGGCATCGAGCTCTTTGATCCTTTCGGCGAGGCGACCACGCAACTGCGCCAAGAGTGTAGGCGTCCTTCTCGGCGCTTCGTGCTTCAGCGCAGCAAGCTCCTCGCCCGCTCTTGGAGGTTGGCCTCCAGCTGCATCCTGCTCGTCTCCAACTCTTTCTTGGCGGCCTCGGCAGCTGCGGCAGCATCTTTTGCTTCCTTGAGAGCTCCGCCTATTGATTGCTCGCAGCGGCAAGCTCTTCCTCATAGCTGTCAAGATTGATCTTCCGCTCGTAACTTCGCCTTCTTGCGCGAGATAGCTTCTCGGCAGCAAGCGTTGCTGCTCCTCGACCTCAGCCTTCTCAAGGATGAAGGCTCTGCGCTCTTCAGTCGCTCCGCTCTTACGCTACGTTAGGAGAGCTTCTTGGTTGGCGCCTCGGAGCTCTTGCTGGCGCTTCTCCATGTCGCTCCGCCCTCGCGACAAGTGCTTCCGGGACTCCAACTTGGCTTGTCGAGGCGCGGTAGGCGACAACAGCTTCTTCAGCAGCTGCTCCTCCTCGAGACTTCGCGCTGCTGCTGCTTGGCGCGTCAACCAGGGACAGCCCAATGGAGCATGCAGCTCTTCGTCAAGGTCTCCCCTTGACCGGCGCCACAGAGCTCGGCGTCGGGGAGCTTGATGGAAGCGCCGTCGCCGGCCTTGAGATGGCGCGGGCTGGGGCTCTTGAACTGACGCTGCCGATGGCGGAGGGATCGGCGGTCGGCGTGGCGCTGGAGCTCCTGCGGCCTCGGGTGCGTCGATCGATCGCGGACCCTCGCCCGGCCTTTGGCGGCAGCCTGGCGAGCCTCCTGCGCGGCGGACCCATCGGCGCGCCTCTCCCTCCATGGTGGCGGCGTCATCGGTGTTGCAGCGCACGTCCTCCTCGTCGGCAACCTCGGTCTCCATTGGCTCTGCGGCGGATGGATCGGCGACCGAAAAAAGAAAAAACGATCAGCGAATGTTGAAAAAAGAAGAAGAAAAAAAAACCCAAGGGAAATTTTCAGGCAAGAGGGTTACTGCAATGGGATCTGTGGCGCGGTCTCCACCACGGAGGATCTTGGCGCTGCCCTTGTCGGGAGCTTCCTTGTCAGACTCCTCCCTTGGGAAGCGCTCCTTGTCGGGGAATCCTCCCTTGGCGGCGTGGTGAAGCAGATGGTATTTGGGAGGCGGCTTCGGGCACTCTGATGAGGCTGCTCTGCTCTACACAAATCAACGATTAGATATCAGCAAAGAAGGAGCACCCATGCACACCTAACGTAAGTAAACCATATACTTCTGCTGAGGGGCTGCTTTGAGTAAGTTGCCGGGTCGGCAAGGGGTCTCGAGGCCCGCCTCCTGTTGCCCAGGGGATCATCCTCGATGACAACCACGGGGTTTTGGCTCTCTTCGGCGCTCTACGGGCCAGCGTCACGAAAAGGAAAGAGTTGAGAATAAACCAAATCAGATACAAGGCAAAGCAGCAAATTGAAGAAATACAAGCACAGCATAGAAGCTTACTCTTCTTCTTCTTCCTCGTCGGATTGGGCGGAGAGATCAAATTCGGCTCGCCTCCGGTGCGAAGAAGCGGAGGTAGGTTCTCTGGACGCTTGGCGGGGTGGCGATGGTGGCACGAGAGGATCCCCGACTCGGTTGTTGCAGCGGCGTGGGGTGCTCCAGCAAGCAGTGCTTGCCCGGTGGAAGCGCGTCGCGCTGGCGTGCGGCTGTTGGCCCGTCTACCGCCCGTCACTTCCCGGCCTTGGGAGATGCCTTCTTGGTGGAGCTGTGGGCTCCGCTTCGCGACAAGCTACTTGAAGGTGTGGAGGAGGCGCCCTCAGCGAGACTTCGCTCGGCTCAACCGGGCTCGGCCTGCTCCTCCTCGCCGGCAAGCTCCTCTCGATCGGCAAGGCTTGCCGCCTCTGCCCTCTGCCTCCTCCACGGTGAACCCAGATTCGCCAGTCAGCAGCTGCTGCCGCCTCCTCAACCTCGTGGCAATGTCGTTGCATCTCGGCGTCGGTAGTGTCACGGGTGAGCCACTTCTGCTTTCGTCGAGGCGGATCGGCACTTCTTCCAAGCTGTCGAAGAAGCTGCGCTGCAGCGTCGTCCATGAGCTCTTGCCAGTTGGAGCGATCCCATGCGAATCGCTGTGGCATCATTACGCGGATGCGGTCGAGCAAAGAGTTGTTGCACAATGGGGCGACTCCCTCGGCAATCTAAACCACTCGGGGTGATCGGGTCGTGCTTGAACAGCTCGGAAGCATCGCATCAATTCCAAGGCGGTGAAATTCAGTTGAGGCCGGTGCAGCCTCATGATGTCCGCCGCATTTTGGAACTCCCAAGCAGGTCTCCTCCTCTCCTGCAAGGGAAGCGTCTTGGCGAAGAAATCTCGCCATGCTTGGCGCCTCTGATGAAGTCCGGCAAGCACGAGGCACAAGATCCGGGTCACAGCAATCTTCAAACTAGCATCCTCCGGCGTAAGTTGCTCCAATCGTTGCCGCGCACTATGGGAGTTTGGCTGTAGGCGAGTGAAGGGCTGCGGAGTTCTCCTCAACGATCCAACACCAATCGGCTCTCCTCCTCCCACTTGCTGCGAGCTCTCCTTCGAGATAAGCCTCTTTCTTGCTGATCCTGGAGATCCAAGCAATCCCTCCGCAAGTGGCTCTCCTCTCTCGGCGGGGCATGAAGAAGTGGCGGAAGAGGGCTACGTTTGGGTGGACTCCGACAAAGTTTTCACAAAGGTGTGCGAAAACTGCCATGGTCGAGACAGCATTGGGGGTGAAGTCAGGAGGCGAAGCCCGTAGGTGTTCATGATATCGCGAAGAATTTAGAGAAAGGCGGGCGAGCCCGCAATAAAGAAAAGGCGAAGAAGGTACCCGCCGAAACCAACTTCGTCTGGCGGAGAGTACCTTCGTCTTGCGGATCATCGCGTCTCCGTCGACGAAGAGGTAGTAGCCCTCTCGGCTCCTGCGTCGAGCTGGGGGAAGGCGGCCCGCTCCTTCGCGGCCGCGCGAGCGCTGCGCCTCGGCCGACTTCCGCCCTTCCCTTATCGACTTTGGAGCCATGGCGGAGGTGGTGGAGAGACCGGCGGCGTTGATGGCTGGTGGCGATGAAGCGGGCGTTGCTCTCTCGAACTAGGGAAGAAGGGGGGGCGGCGGTGGTTTTTGAATGGGACGACAAATGGCGAGGTGGGCGACCTGCCCTGTTTCCCCTGTTTATAAGGAGAAGCGGAGAGGGGACGTTCCGCTTTCAATTAAAGCCCCACGATCTCTCCCAGCGCCACGTTCGTAGCGTGCTGTTAAATGGGGGCGTGGTGGAGTCGAGCAGGAATTCTGGCGTGATCTGAGCGCGCGTGCCAGCGCCTTTATTTTGGGCACAGCCCAGGCTCGGCACCGTGTGTGGCCGAGGCAGGGGCTCTGTCGGTGTACTAGAGTAGGGGTACCCTAGTATCCCGAACTTCGTGCCTGGCGATTACAGCACCAGCGGCAAGGCTTGCCTAGTGACCGCCAAGGTCCTCCATGGTTCCTTTGGAGCCATTCAAGAACAAAGTATTTAAGCCAAGGAGACAAGGCCCGGCAAGAGGAGCTTGCGGAAAGATACTCAAGGCACGCTTGAAGACAAGACCCGGCAGAGGAGCTTGCGGGAAGGCTGGTGACGACAAGCTTCGAGCGACAAAAGATTCAGCCGCGACAAAGGCGCTTCCGTGGCAGGCAACCACTCTTCATCTCCGCTCCGGCTCATCCACCAGCGATAGCCGCCATGGGACCATTCCGAAGCCCAGCGTGTCAAGAAGGCTGTCTTGACCGTGTGAGGAAAGCAGTGATGGCGGCTGACAAGATTGCCATCGTGTGGCGGTGGCGCTCTGACGGATCCTGTTGCACTCTTTAGGCGACATGGGCCGGGCATTTAATGCTTTGTCCCTTGCCGTCGAGTTAGGTAGAATACAACGTACAAAGTAGCTGTACCAACCGCAACTCATTTTTCGATTTTGCCCTTGTCTCGTTGCCACTTGTTGGTGACCCCTTTAGCCTATAAAGGAGGCCCATGCATAGCGTGGGGGTTCGGTTCGACTCATTGAAACCGGAACACTCACGCTAGGTCTTGTAGCTTTCTGTGCTCCTAGCAAGAACACAATACAATCGGACAAGCGGCGATAGGAGTATTATCTCGGAGAGCTCGAAGCTGGGTAAACTGCTCGTGTGCCGCCTCGATCTGCTCTTCGTGCGACCTCCGCCCCAAGACGAAAGGGGCTCGGTCCATGATCCCATAGGTGTTAAGTGGAGTTCTGATCAGCCTCCCCGACAATGTTTGGACACCTTTATTCTGTTGAGGTGTTCGGTGGCGTGAGTTGTGAAGCGATTCCACATTTCCTTAAGTCGTACCAAATTAGTGACTTAAATATTCTCCCCACGGTCGATCGTAGAACTTTATTTTTCGGTCCACTGATTCTCTACCTCATTCTGAAATTCCTTGAACTTTTCAAGGTCTCGGACTTGTGTTTCATCAAGTAGACATACCCATATCTACTTAAGTCATCGGTGAGAGTGAGAACATAACGATAGCCTCCATGATCCTCAGCGCTCATTGGACGCACACATCGGTATGTATGATTTCCAATAAGTTGGTTGCTCGCTCCATTATTCGGAGAAGCGGTTCTTAGTCATTTTACCCATGAGGCATGGTTTGCGCGTGTCAAATGATTCATAATAAAGAGACTCCAAAAGTCCATCTGCATGGAGCTTCTTCATGCGTTTGACACCAATGTGACCAAAGGCGGCGATGCCACAGAAGTATGTGGGACTATCATTATCAACCTTTCATCTTTTGGTATTCACACTATGAATATGTGTAACATCACGTTAGAGATTCATTAGAATAAACCATTGACCAGCGGGGCATGACCATAAAACATATCTCTCATATAAATAGAACAACCATTATTCTCGGTTTAAATGGTAGCCATCTCATATTAAGCGAGCTCGAGATACAATGTTCATGCTCAAAGCTGGCACTAAATAACAATTATTGAGGTTTAAAACTAATCCCGTAGGTAAATGTAGAGGTAGCGTGCCGTGAGCGATCACATCGACCTTGGAACCATTAAAGCGGTCATCGTCACCTCATCCTTCGCCGGTCCCGCTTATTCCGCAACTCCTGTTTTGAGTTACAAATATGAGCAACGCACGGTATCAAATACCCAGGAGCTACTACGAGTATTGGTAAGGTACACATCAATTACATGTATATCACATATACCTTTGGTGTTGCCGGCCTTCTTGTCCGCTAAGTACTTGGGGCAGTTCCGCTTCCAGTGACCGTTTCCCTTGCAATAAAAGCACTCAGTCTCAGGCTTGGGTCCATGATTTGGCTTCTTCCCGAGAACTGGCTTACCGGGCGTGGCAACTCCCTTGCCGTCCTTCTTGAAGTTCTTCTCACCCTTGCCTTTCTTGAACTTAGTGGTTTTATTCACCATCAACACTTGATGTTCCTTTTTGATCTCCACCTCTGCTGATTTCAGCATTGAATATACCTCAGGAATGGTCTTTTCCATCCCTGCATATTGAAGTTCATCACAAAGCTCTTGTAGCTAGGTGGGAAGCGGTGAAGGATTACATCAGCGACCGCATCATCCGGGAGATTAACTCCGAGGCTGAGATAAGCGGTTGTGCAACCTAGACATTTTGAGTATGTGCTCTGTTGTGAGAACTATTCTCCTCCATCTTACAAGCTGTAGAACTTGTGGAGACTTCATATCTCTCGACCGGGCATGAGCTTGGAAAACCATTTTCAGCTCTTGGAACATCTCATATGCTCCATGCTGCTCAAAAGCGCTTTTGGAGCCCGGCTCTAAGCTGTAAAAGCCTTGTCGGGACCCGATTCCAAGTCACATCGATCTAGCGGTAACACCTCATATCACTTTGCGGCCTCACGCGCGGTATTCCCATGGGTGTCGCCTTACCATGGCCCGGGACCGTTTGCGCCTTATGGCTCACGTATATGATAGTGATGCTAGTATCCATATGACGAAGAACCCGGGCCGACATGGCTAGTCGTGAACCCAAAGTGGCACTAACCCATGGGGACATGCATACATGAATCAACTTGAGCATGTCGATTCGGCGTGTGAATCCGGGCTGTAACCTTTGGCCAACAGGACTCAGGAACCCGGGCTGTGAGCTAAGCAGGACTCGGATGTCACCGCGTGACATTTCCCGAAGGGACAGAACCACGAGCGAAGTGAAACACATGCCAGCCCGTCAAGCATCTGGCGGTAGTCTTTGGGCTAGCGAGGACTCGGTGAACCGGGCATGGCGGACTACTATGGCACAAGAAGCACTAGACTACATTTCCCCATAAGAGAGGCTGCCAAGGATAAACAACTATATTGTGGGATCCCACACATACCAAGCATTTCAAACATACACACAATATGCTCGATATGTGTAAATACAACATGGCATCACAACATAACTCTCGACTCAAGTATTTATTCATTAGGCTCAGGAGGCGAGATATTACAAACATGGGTCTCATGACCCAATATTGAAACATACAAGCAACAAACACATGCGGAAGCTTAACATGTTTGAGTACAGACATCTACAAATGAAAAAAGGCTTGAGAAGCCTGACTATCTACAAGAACCTACCGAGGGCACAAGATCGTAGCTGAGGTAACAAGCTAAACGTCGAAGTCCACGCGGAACTACTAGCGAGACTGAAGTCTCTCTGCAAAACATAAATTAAGCAAACGTGAGTACAAATGTACCCAGCAAGACTTACATCAGAACTAACTACATATGCATCGGTATCAACAAAGGGGGTGGTGGATATTAACTGCAGCAAGCCAGCTTTGACTCGGTGGCTATCCTAATATACGACTGCAAGTAACTCTTTTGAGGTGGCGCACACGAGTCCACATATTCACCATATCAATACACCACTATGGATCCGCTCCGTCTCCCTACGAGCGCCATCCATAGCACTCACGCTTATCTTGCGCATTTTCGGTATCCAATTTCACTTGTCTATGAACTGATATAGGCAACCGAAGTCCTTTACAGCGGACACGGCTATTGAATAGATGATGTTAACCTGCGGTGGTGTACTTCTTCACACGCTCTCACCACTTACCGCCGTTTACACGACATGTACTCGGCAACCTTCAAGCGGAAGCCTAAAGAGGGTGTCGGCCACGGCCTACCTAAACACTCAAGTCTCTAGTCCAGGTTTATCGCCTATTCAGGTTCCATCCGTAGGGAGTCCGGCCTAGGTTTCCACATACGGCCCCGAACGATGTGAGCAGGGTTCCCAAGACACCAAACGGGCGCCTGGTACACCGTGCCACGTGCCTACCGCATCACAGCCCACCCATGGTCAGGTGCACTACACACCCCTGCATACTACAAACACCAGAAACTACTTGCAACTCCTGGACAAAGGACAAGGGTGGTTAAGAAGCCGAGAGAGTCAATTAAGGATCCCAATGTGTGGTAGTAGCTGTTCATGGATCACAAACACAGAACTCAGTTCCTGAGGAGGGTTTCAATGAGACAACCCACCATGTACTCCTACATGGCCTCTCACCGCTAACTTTACCAAATCATGTTCACACACTTAGCTCACACACAATAGGACATGTTCATCACCGTTCCAACTCATCCCCGATGAATCAGACCAGACCCAACTCTAAGCAGTAGCAGGCATGACAAACAAGCATGAATGACTAGGCACATCAGGGCTCAAACAACTCCTAATCATGCTAGTGGGTCTCATCTATTTACTGTTGCAATGGCAGGTCATGCAGAGGAAAGGGGTTCAACTACATGACATGTAACAGTTGAATCGTTGTTGTCCTAATGCAGTAAAAGAGAGCAGGAGCGAGAGAGTGGGATTGTATCGGAATGAACAAGGAGGTTTTGCTTGCCTGGCACTTCTGAAGATAATATAGTTCTTCATCGGTGTCATCGATCTCATCGTCGAAACCACGTCTATCGAGAGTGACAAAAACCAGCAATAGAGAAAGAAACACAATCAATGCAATGCCACAATATGATGCATGATCATGACATGGCAATATGTTGTGATTTGGGCTAATGCATCTAGCTACGATTTAAATGAAGTTGGTTTGACTACATGATTCAAATTCCAACTCCATATATGATTATTTAAATGCCCTTTATTTGTTTTGTCCAAAACAGAGGACATCATTGTTCAAACATGCATGAAAATGGTACAGATGGATTCCTTGAATTTTTTGATAATTTTCATATATAAATTATTTCATTCGAGTTATAGATTAATTTCTATGATTTTAGAAGTTTTAAACATTTTACGAAATTAATAAATCATTTACGATTATTTAAAATTCGAGCGCTTATTGCATCGACATTGGATCTAGGTGGCGTCAGCGGGTCAGAGGCGGGGTCCAAGTCAAACCGACCGATGGGGCCTTTGATCGATGACTTCTTCTTGATTGGGTCAGCGGCGTGTGGGGCACGGCAGCGGCCACATCGACAAGTCAGCGGCCGGCGCATGGGGCCATTGTGATTAGTTTAAGCTAAGCGGAGAAATAAACTGCGGTTAACTAAAACATGGGGCTCGGTGTCGATGGTGTGGGGCTTAATTAGTGGTCCATTAGCCCTAATGATGTGTCCACGTCATCGAGCGGCGGTTAACGCGGCGCTAAGCGGAACTGGCGGGGTTGCCCGTCCGGCGATTCAGCGATGAGAGCTTCGGCGGGTAGGTCTGCGAGACGCTTGTGCGACGAAACACGTCGTCGGTGGTGGTGGGTGGTGCTAGAAGCGGCGGAATCGACAGCGGCGGCGAAGTGGCGGCGGCGAGCTTCGGCTTCATGCGAGGCGTGGCGCTAGAAACAGCGGCGAGCGTAGAGGGCTAAGCGGCCTCTTGGAAGCACCGGGGCGTGATGCGGTGCAAAAGCGTAGGTGGTTCGAGCTCGAGCCCGCAGCGGCGACAAAGCGGCGGCGGTGGGTTTCGGTCATCGGCGGCGGCAGCTACGATGTGCAAGCGAAAAGCGGAGAGAGGCGAGGCGAATCTCCACGGCGGTTGCGGCGGCGTCAGCGAGCTCGGGGAAGCTCGGGAGGCGGCATATCGTCGGCGACGATCTCCGGTGGCCGACGAGGGAAACAGTAGCGGTGGCGGCGTTGCAGCGCGTCTGGGACCTCGTGGCTCGATGGAAGGAAGAGGGTCGGCGGAGCCTTTGGCGCAAGCGAAGCGAGAGTGGTTGTGGCCCGGCGGTGCTCGTCGGCGGCGGCAGCTCTTCAGCAGAGTGAAGAAGAAGGGCTGAGGAGAGGTCCGCGGAAGAGTGAGAGGGTTCAGGGGTTGCGTGGCGTCGTCTAGGCGCCGGGAGGAGCCGAACAGCGGGGAGGAGGAGGTGGCGGTGGCAGGCGGCCACACGCCTCCGTCCTCCTGGCAGGAGGAAGACGACAGGAGAGGAGCCCCTGGTGGGCTGGGCCGGCCAGCTACAGTGTTGGGCCGGTTGGTGGGGGTCAGGTGAGGCCAGGTACGATTCCCTCTCCCTCTTTTATTTTTGTTTCCTATTTTCTTTAACTCTTTTTTGATTTGATTTTTAACCCAAATCATTTTCTGAGCTTCTGTAAATTGTTGTATGGACTAGTGACATTAATATAAAGCCCCACGAGAATTTACAGAATTATTGGATCATATTTGAAATATATCAAATATAAATCCAAGCATAAATAATTATTGAATTAATTCCAAATGCCCAAAATAAATATTTATGAGCTCCACGAAAATATTGGTTTTAACTTTAGCTCGGCCAATATTTTCAAAGAGTAACATGAACATTTTCTTGGACCTATTTGAAGCAATTTTTATCTTGGTCTTTTTCAGAAATGATTTCTGAGGCTTTCACATGTCCCCATTTCAAATTCATTGAAATTTAAACATGATGCACACATGACTAGATAGTCTTGGTCATACGGAACTAGGGATGTGACAGCTCACCCCTACTAAACAAGAATCTCGTCCGAGATTCAAGTAAGTGAGTAAGAAGGCAGAGGGACACAAGCTAACACAATCTTCATGATCCAGGATGTCTTTCTCGAGAATGTTGATTCATTGCATCACCTTGATCTCGACATCTTGCTTTGAGAACTACATCCAACATGACAGCAGTAGAAATGGGGAATTTAAGAAGAATCGATCTTCCTAAGGTTCGAGCAACTTAGGATCATCTTAATGATCACAAGATCAACTCTCGGAATGAGACGTATAAACATCTCTGAAGCTGGTAGGAAAAACATGTATCAGGAGGGACGGAAGAAACAATTTGATGAGGGTTTCAAAGTAGCGAGGAAAAATTGCCATGATTCCATAACGGGGCACCTCAGGAAAGGTGACTCGTGGAATTATTCCCCTAAGTGGCAAAAAGAATTACTTTTGGTACATAGATCATTGAAACCCTTTATACCAGCCTAAAGGCAATCACAATCGATAGTTTGGCGGAGTTGAATGGATGATGTGGACTACCTTGTTGAAGACAACGCAATGGATGATTTTTGCTTATCATCGGGAATGAATGGGACCCATGGCAGACTGACACAATGACGGGTGCAAGCTGGGAACAAAATGCAAATACTGGGAATGACCCAACCATCATATCTGCCTGAGATTGAGATCTGGTTGGTAGCAGAATATTCGGACAACATATGCGGAAGAAAGTTTGCAACACAAACCGACGAGATGACGTTGCGAGATGCTCGGGAGATGAACTACGATAGCAAGCTCCAAAACATGAGCTGGTTCTGCTACATACATGTGAACACACTGTCCCAGACAAGCATGATCACGTGGTAGTCTTATAATAAAACACTACCGAGTTCAGGTGGGGAACCATCATCGAGGATATTGGAATCTTGTGCATGAACTAGTATTCGCACAGCAACTCCTTTTCCTCGAACAAATCAATCAGTGGCTTGGTGTGCTAGGAACACATATGGAGTGGAGGCGGCCAACCTATCAAACCATAGCGCGCCATGCGTGCATGACTAACTTGGGATGATTCGGAGGAGGCAAAAACAATCTTTCTCAAACTCACGGCGGCAGCTTACATCAAATGCACGTGAGTTAGAGGAAGTCACTTCTTTCATCCAAACGTATACCTCATGAGCGGAACATGAAGGCAATGCTTACAAAGTTTCCAATGCTAGTTTTAATGTTCCACACGAATCACGGGGGAGACAAGATGCTGCTGATGGGCTCAACAACAACTCATTGGAATTTCCATATCACTGGACTTCCACCATCATGTGAACACGGTGATAGCATTGGTTATACCAAAAGATGTAATGGTGTATGCTCGAGGGATCAACCACGAGTAAGACAACATTATGAACATCGTTGGTTCTGATTTGACTTGACGATAGCCCACACTCAAGTCAAAGTTTTGACAAGGCAATAGATCCAACAACTGATCACGAGGACCAATCAATGGAGATATCATCTTTCTTCAACACACATACACCGAAGATATCCCTTAGAGATGAACTAAGTTAAGCAAAGCTTCTACCTTCCAACTCTCCAAGTTGTTGTCTAGCTCAACCAACTAGCTCAGAGATATCCAACACAGATTCTTGGAGAAGGGATGATTTATAAGAAAACCAACTTGATCACGAACTCAACATAGCCATCAGGTGACAAGCAGGTAATACTTCCGAGAAGATCTTCGGAAACTCACGAACCACCGATATGTTACTAAGCTCGAGAACAACCTTGCTTTTAGGGGCAAGATGATATGATCAAAAGAGTGAGGATTGACACAACCTAACTCATTGATCGAGAGTGCACGAAATAAGGACTAGATAGCACGATCAATCTTAGGATGATGATTTAATAACCAACACGCTAAGAATGAGAATATTGTCCATTTACTACCAAACAACGAGTTGCTCGGAGTATGATTTCACACATCACAATTCACTTGCCGACATTCGGTTACAATAACACGGGGCGAGGAATGAACAATGATGGCAAGAAGTATCCTCGTCAAAAATTCATAAGAGATGGTGCAATTCCTATGATATTCTTCACATAAATAGGGTAATACTCAAGGTAGAATAGAACAAGAGCTGGTTTGGCATTTGATCTCTGGAATACAACTACTTTGACCCAATCTTGGATATGGATGAAGTCTTTGAGTTTGTTTCTCCTAGTCATTACGGAATAGAATGGCAGCGGACCACAAGAGTAATAGGTATCGATGAGCAGTGCACACATACTCTTGACTATCAATTGATAGGCGAGGTGGAAAACAACTAAAGAGGACAACTCAAAGGGCATATAACTTTCGAGTTGTGGATGCATAGATTAATATGTCAAACCAAGTTCAACAGGTTTCTTCGGATAACCCATGCGAGAAAGGTAGAAATGGCGAGAATCACAATTATGAATGGAGAACTCCTCAAAAGTACTCGATTGTGGTATTTTGGTTCAAGAACTTCTGCCTTAATGGTTCATGGTATTTGGAAGAAGGAAATACCACGGACCTTGAGGACTATATAAAGTTACTAATATCCTAAAGGAACTAGCAAACACTATCAACATGAGGTAAGTAGGGTGAATCTCGGGTTCAAAAACCCAGGAATAGAATACCTACTCCTAAGTAGCATCACGGGATGCTCTCGGAAATGATGGCCAGATTCATCACACTGGGAACACAAAACATGGCTAGATTACTAGGTGACTCCCTAAAACACCTAGGGTCATAATAATAGGTCCAACATATACGTCGAGGCAACGAAGTACCTTAACTCGACGATTAGTGTGGTTAATCGGCCCAAAGGAACATCAAAACGGAAAGAAGTAATTTGCAAATGCATCGGACTATTTAGAAACACAGGATGACTCGGATGACATAACATTGTAAATGCTCGAGAAAAAGATTTGAGACATTCACAAGGATTTGCATAGTCACTTAACAACATCATATCAAGGTTACGGTTCAGCGAGAACATACTAAAAGTAGTAGAAACTGAGCGATACTTGAATCCATCATTCCTATAAGTCTCTATCATAGTCATCCTAATAGATAGATGAGAAGGCCTAGTTCTTAATCCCGTAGAAAGGAAGAGGATGATTTCGGATCGAGAAGGGCATAGGGTAAAGGAGTAAAAGAGCCTTACTTTCCTTCCACAATCAATTCCCTTATATAACTAAAGCATTTCTAGACTCAACTTGACCGGTTTGGCTTGGTAATCCTCTGAGCGATCGGACTCGATACCAAAGCTGTCGGGACCCGATTACAAGTCACATCGATCTAGCGGTAACACCTCATATCACTTTGCGGCCTCACGCGCGGTATTCCACGGTGTCGCCTTACCATGGCCGGGACCGTTTAGCCTTTTGGCTCACGTATATGATAGTGTCGCTAGTATCCATATGATGAGAGAACCGGGCTGACATGGCTGATCGTGAACCCAAGCGGCACTAACCCATGGGTGCAGGCATACATGAATCAACTTGGCGCATGTCGGTCGGCGTGTGAATCCGGGCTGTAACCTTTGGGCTATGAGGACTCAGGGAACCCGGGCTGTAGCAGGCTAAGCGGGACTCCGGATGTCACCGTGACATTTCCCGAAGGATGACACGAGGAACAAAGTGAAGCACATGCCGACTAGTCAAGCGTCTGAGCGGTAGTCTTTGGGCTAGCAGGACTCCGGTGAACCGGGCTGTAGCGGACTACTATGGCTCAAGGAAGCACTAGACTACATTTCCCCATAAGAGAGGCTGCCAAGGATAAACAACTAGATTGTGAATCCCACATACCAAGCATTTCAAACATACACACAATATACTCGATATATGTAAATACAACATGGCATCACAACATAACTCTCGACTCAAGTATTTATTCATTAGGCTCAGGGCGAGATATTACAAACATGGGTCTCATGACCCAATATTGAAACATACAAGCAACAAGCACATGCGGAAGCTTAACATGTCTGAGTACAGACATCTACAAATGAAAAAGGCTTGAGAAGCCTGACTATCTACAAGACCCTGCCGAGGGCACAAGATCGTAGCTAAGGTAACAAGCTAAACGTCGAAGTCCAGGCGGAACTACTAGCGAGGCTGAAGTCTCTACGCAAAACATAAATTAAGAAAAGCGTGAGTACAAATGTACCCAGCAAGATTTACATCGAACTAACTACATATGCATCGGTATCAACAAAGGGGTGGTGGAGTTTAGCTGCAGCAAGCCAGCTTTGACTTCGGTGGCTATCCTAAACTACATTGCAAGTAACTCTTTTGAGGTGGCGCTACGAGTCCACATATTCACCATATCAATACACCACTATGGATCCGCTCCGTCTCCCTCGAGCGCCATCCATAGCACTCACGCTATCTTGCGCATTTTAGAGTATCCACTTTCACTTGTCTATGAACTGATATAGGCAGCGAAGTCCTTTACATGCGGACACGGCTATTGAATAGATGATGTTAACCTGCGGGTGTACTTCTTCACGCTCTCACCACTTACCGCCGTTTACGACATGTACTCGACAACCTTCAGCGGAAGCCCAGCGAGGTGTCGGCCACGCCTACCTAAACACTGAAGTCTCTAGTCGGGTTTATCGCCTATTCAGGTTCCATCCATGAGGAGTCGGCGAGGTTTCCACATCTGACCCCGAGCGATGTGAGCAGGGTTCCTAAGACACCAAGCAGGCGCCGGTACACGTGCCACGTGCCTACCGCATCACAGCCCACCCATGGGTCAGCTGCGCTCGGCCTCCAGCATACTACAAACACGAAACTACTTGCAACTCACGGACAGAGGACAAGGGTGGTTAAGCGAGAGAGTCAATTAAGGATCCCAATGTGTGGTAGTAGTTGTTCATGGATCACAAACACAGAAATCAGTTCACGAGGGCGGTTTCAATGAGACAACCCACCATGTACTCCTACATGGCCTCTCACCTTACCTTTACCAAATCATGTTCACACTTAGCTCACACAGTGGGACATATTCATCACCATTCCAACTCATCCCGATGAATCGGACCAGACCCAACTCTAAGCGATAGCAGGCTTGACAAACAAGCATGAATGAGTAAGCACATCAGGCTCAAACAACTCCTACTCATGCTAGTGGGTTTCATCTATTCTTGTGGCAATGACGGGTCATGCGAGAGGAAAGGGTTCAACTACCACAACATGTAACAATTGAATCGTTGTTGTCCTAATGCAGTAAAAGAGAAGCGGGGAGGCGAGAGAGTGGGATTATGTCGGAATGAACAAGGAGGTTACGCTTGCACAGCATACGAAGATAATATAGTTCTTCATCGGTGTCATCGATCTCATCGTCGAAACCACGTCTATCGAGAGGTGACAAAAACCAACAACAGAGAAAGAAACACAATCAATGCAATGCCACAATATGATCCATGATCATGACATGGCAATATGTTGTGATTTGGGCTAATGCATCTAGCTATGATTTAAATGAAGTTGGTTTGACTACATGATTCAAATTCAACTCCATATATGATTATTTAAATGCCCTTTATTTGTTTTGTCCAAAAGCAGAGGACAATCATTGTTCAAACATGCATGAAAATGGTACATATGGATTCCTTGAATTTTATGATAATTTTTCATATATAAATTATTTCATTTTGAGTTATAGATTAATTTCTATGATTTTTAGAAGTTTTAAACATTTTCTGAAATTAATAAATCATTTACGATTATTTAAAATTCGAGAAAATGCTTATTGCATCGACATTGCATCTAGTTGGCGTCGGCGGGTCAGCAGGCAGGGTCAAGTCAAACGACCCGATGGGGCCCTTGGTCGATGACAACTTGATTGGGTCAGCGGCGTGTGGGGCACTGGTCGGCGGCCACATCGGCAAGTCAGCGGCCCAGCGTGGGGCCACTATGATTAGTTTAAGCTAAACAGAGAAATAAACTGCGGTTAACTAAAATGTGGGGCCCAGGTGTCAGTGACTGTGGGGCTTAATTAGTGGTCCATTAGCCCCTAATAGCGTGTCACGTCATCGAAACGCGTGATTGGCGCCGGTGCTAAGCGGAACACGACGAGCTTCATGGCGGCTGGGTCCTATGGGCCTTGTGCCCGACAGCAGCGTCGTCGATGGTGGTGGGTGGTGCTAGGCGGCGGAAGCGAAGCGGCGGTGGTGGTGGCGGAGCTCGGCTTCATGCAGGCGTGGTGCTGAAACAAGCGGTAGCGTAGAGGGCTAAACGGCCTCTGGAGGCACCGAGCCCGCGATGCGGTGCAAGGGCACAGGTGGTTGAGCTCGAGCCCACAGCGGCGACAAAGCCGAGGCGGCGGTGGGTTTCGATCATCGGCGAAGCGGCAGCTCTGGCGTGCAAATGAAAAGCGGAGAGGGGAGGAGGCGAGAATCTCACGGCGGTTTGCGGCGTCGAAGCGAGCTTAGGAAAGCTTCGGGGGCTTGAATCGAAGCAGCGATCTCTGGTGGCGGCGAGAAACAGCAGCGGTGGCGGTGTTGCAGCGCGTCTGGGACCTCGTGGCTCGGTGGAGAGGAAGAGAGGTCGGCGTAGCCTCTGGCGTAAACAACGGCGAGGAGTGGCTGTAGCCTGGCAGCGGTGCTCGTCGTCGGCGGCAGCTTCGCTTCAGCCTTGAGTGAAGAGAGAAGGGCTGAGGGAGAGGGGTCCGCGGAAGAGTGAGAGGGTCGAGGGGTTGAATGGCATCGTCTAGGCGCCTTTGGGAGGAGCAGAACAAGCGAGGGAGGAGGAGGTGGCGGCGGCAGGCGTGCAGCGCCTCCAATCCTCTGGCGAGGAGGAAGGCTGACAGGGAGGAGCCTGGTGGGCTGGGCCGACCAGCTCTGATCTTCAGGCAGTTGGTGGGCGTCAGGTGAGGCCAGGTACGATTCCCTCTCTCTCTTTTATTTTTGTTTCCTATTTTCTTTAACTCTGTTTTGATTTGATTTTTAACCCAAATCATTTTCTGAGCTTCTGTAAATTGTTGTATGGACTAGTGACACTAATATAAAGCCCCACGACAATTTCCAGAATTATTGGATCATATTTGAAATATATCAAATATAAATCCAATGCAAATAATTATTGAATTAATTCCAAATGCCCAAAATAAATATTTATGAGCTCCTGAAAATATTGGTTTTAATTTTAGCTCTGGCCAATATTTTCAAAGAGTAACATTGAACATTTTCTTGGACCTATTTGAAGCAATTTTTATCTTGGTCTTTTTCGGAAATGATTTATGAGGCTTTCACATGTCCCCATTTCAAATTCATTGAAATTTAAACATGATGCACACATGACTAGATAGTCTAGGTCATACCAGAACTAGGGATGTGACAAGCATGCATACTTGAACAGGAGTAATCATCACTCTGCTTGTTGCCGGCGTTCATAGCGTCTTGAGTTCTTGGGAAAGCAGGTGCTTCACCTAGCGGTGCATCTAGGACATATGCTTTCTTGGCAGCTATGAGGATGATCCTCAAGTTCGGACCCAGTCCGTATAGTTGCTGCCATCGCCTTTCAACTTGGTTTTCTCTAGGAGCAGCGTTGAAGTTGAGGGCAACATTAGCGTGGGCCATTTGATCTACAAGACATATTGCAAAGATTTTATACTAAGTTCATGATAATTAAGTTCATATAATCAAATTATATAATGAACTCCCGCTCGAGATAGACATCCTCTAGTCATCTAAGTGATACATGATTGAGTCAACTAGGCCGTGTCCGATCATCACGTGAAGACGGACTAGTCATCATCGGTGAACATCTTCATGTTGATCATATCTTCTATATGACTCATGTTCGACCTTTCGGTCTCTTGTGTTCGAGGCCATATGCGTACATGCTAGGCTCGTCAAGTCAACCTAAGTGTTTTGCATGTAAATCTGGCTTACACTCGTTGTATGTGAGCGTTAGAATCTATCACCCGATCATCATGTGGTGCTTGAGACAACGAACTTTCGCAATGGCGCACAATTAGGGAACACTTTCTTGAAATTATTATGAGGATCATCTTATTTATGCTACCGTCGTTCTAAGCAAATAAGATGTAAAACATGATAAACATCACATGCAATCAAATAGTGACATGATATGGCCAATATCATTTTGCTCCTTTGATCTCCATCTTGACGCCATGATCCTCATCGTCAGCGGCATGACACCATGATCTCCATCACTGTGTCTTCATGAAGTTGTCCGCAACGATTACTTCTACTACTATGGCTAACGGTTTAGAAATAAAGTAAAAGTAATTACATGGCATTATTCAATGACACATGGGTCATACAATAAATAAAGACAACTCCTATGGCTCCTGCGGTTGTTATACTCATCGACATGCAAATCGTGATTCCTATTACAAGAACATGATCAATCTCATACATGGCGGTGTTGGGGAGCGTAGTAATTTCAAAAATTTCCTACGATCACGCAAGACCATGGTGATGGCATAGCGAGAGGAGAGTGTCGTCACGTACCCTCGTACCGAAAGCGGGCGTTATAACAACAGCGGTTGATGTAGTAAATGCGTCTTCACGATCCGACCGATCCAAGCACCGAGCGTCACGGCACCTCCGAGTTACTGCACACGTTCAGCTCGATGGCGATCCCGGACTCCGATCCAGCAAAGTGTCGGGGATGAGTTCCGTCAACCTGACGGCGTGGTGGCGATGTTGATGCTCCACCGGCGCGGGGCCGCCTAAGCTCATGACGATATGACTTCTCGGCGCGGGGCTTCGCCTAAGCTCATGACGATATGACGAAGTGGAATATGGTGGAAGGGGCACGCGCTGCGGCTAAGGAAAGATCCGTAGATCAACTTGTGTGTCATGGGGTGCCCCCTGCCCCGTATATAAAGGAGCAAGGAGGAGGTGGCGGCCTAGGAGGAGGCGGCGCCAAGGGAGTCCTACTCCCACGGGAGTAGGACTCCTTCTTTCTAGTCCAACTAGGAGAAGGGGAAAGGGGAAGTGGAGAAGGAAGGAGAGGTGGGCTGCGCCCCAAACCCCTTGTCCAATTCGGACTGGGCTTGGGAGGGCGCCGCCACCTCTGGCTCCTTCCACTAAGGCCCATTAAGGCCCAATACTTTTCCCGTATTCCCGTAACTCCCGGTACTCGAAAAATACCGAATCACTCGGAACCTTTCCGAACTCGAATATAGTCGTCCAATATATCGATCTTTCGTCTCGACCATTTGAGACTCCTCGTCATGTCCCGATCTCATCCGGGACTCCGAACTCCTTGGTACATCAAAACTCATAAACTCATAATATAAGCATCGCCGAAACCTTAAGCGTGCGGACCCTACGGGTTCGAGAACTATGTAGACATGACCTAGAACTATTCTTGGTCAATAACCAATAAGCGGGACCTGGATGCCCATATTGGCTCCTACATATTCTCTGAAGATCTTTATCGGTCAAACCGCATAACAACATCGTTGTTCCTTTGTCATCGGTATGTTACTTGCGAGGTTTGATCGTCGGTATCAATACCTAGTTCAATCTCGTTACGGCAAGTCTCTTTACTCGTTCCATAATGCATCATTCCGTAACTAACTCATTAGCTACATTGCTTGCAAGGCTTATAGTGATGTGCATTACGAGAGGGCCGAGATACCTCTCAGGCAATCGGAGTGACAAAACCTAATCTCGAAATCGCCAACCCAACATGTACCTTTGGAGACACTGTAGTACTCCTTTATAATCACCCGATTCGTTGTGGCGTTTGGTAGCACCAAAGTGTTCCTCCGGTAAGCAGGAGTTGCATAATCTCATAGTTACAGGAACATGTATAAGTCATGAAGAAAGCAATAGCAACATACTAAGCGATCAAGTGCTAGGCTAACGGAATGGGTCAAGTCAATCAGATCATTCTCCTAATGATGTGATCCGTTAATCAAATGACAACTCATGTCTATGGTTAGGAAACATAACCATCTTTGATTAACGAGCTAGTCAAGTAGAGGCATACTAGTGACACTCTGTTTGTCTATGTATTCACACATGTATTATGTTTCGGTTAATACAATTCTAGCATGAATAATAAACATTTATCATGAAATAAGGAAATAAATAATAACTTTATTATTGCCTCTAGGGCATATTTCCTTGATCTCCCACTTGCACTAGAGTCAATAATCTAGTTCACATCATCATGTGATTCAACACTAATATTCACATCGTATGTGATTAATACCCATAGTTCACATCGTCATGTGACCAACACCCAAAGGGTTTACTAGAGTCAATAATCTAGTTCACATCGCTATGTGATTAACACCCAAAGAGTACTAAGGTATGATCATGTTTTGCTCGTGAGAGAAGCTTAGTCAGCAGGTGCATCACATTGAGCCGTATGTATTTTACAAATATTCTATGTCTACAATGCTCTTGCGGGGCTACTCTAGCTAATTGCTCCCACTTACAATATGTATCCAGATTGAGACTTAGAGTCATCGGATCGAGTGTAAAAACTTGCATCGATGTTACTCTTTCTGACGGGCTCTTTTATCACCTCCATAATCGAGAAATATTTCCTTAGTCCTCACTAAGGATGTTCTTGACCAATGTCGATGATCTACTCCTAGATCACTATTGTATTCCTTGCCAAATTCAGAGCAAGGTATATAATAGGTCTGGTACATAGCATAGCATACTTTATAGAACCTATGGTGAGGCATAGGGAATGACTTTCATTCTCTTTTCTATTTTCTGCCGTGGTGGGTTTGAGTCTCACTCAATTTCACACCTTTGCAACACAGGCAAGAACTTTTCTTTATTTGTTCTATTTTGAACTACTTCAAAATATTGACAAGGTATGTATTCATTGAAAAACTTATCAAGCGTCTTGATCTATCTCTATAGATCTTGATGCTCAATATATAACAGCTTCACGAGGTCTTTCTTTGAAAAACTCCTTTCAAACACTCCTTTATGCTTTGGAATAATTCTACATTATTTCCGATCAACAATATGTCATTCACATATACTTATCGAAATCTGTAGTGCTCCCTCACTTTCTTGTAAATACGAGGCTTCTCCAAAAGTGTATAAAACCATCGCTTTGATCAACTCATCAAAGCGTATATTCTAACTCGAGATGCTTGCACCAGTCCATTGATGGATCATTGGAGCTTGCACATTTTGTTAGCTCCTTTAGGATTGACAAAAACTTCTGGTTGTATCATATACAACTCTTCTTTAATAAATCCATTAAAGAATTCATTTGCGATTTCATAAAATGTGGCAATTGCTAACATGATTCAACAGACTTAAGAATCGCTACTGATTGAGAAAATCTCATTTGTAGTCAACACCTTGAACTTGTCGAAAACCTTTTTGCGACAAGTCGAACTTTATAGATAGTAACACTACTATCATCATCTGTCTTCCTCTTGAAGATCCATTTATATAATATGGCTTGCCGATCATGAGCAACTCCATCAAAGTCCATACTTTGTTCTCATACATGGATCCCATCTCAGATTTCATGGCCTCAAGCCATTTCGCGGAATCTGGGCTCATCATCGCTTCCTCATAGTTCGTAGGTTCATCATGGTCTAGTAACATGACTTCGAACATGATTACCGTACCACCACTCAGTGCGGATCTTACTCTGGAAGACCTCGAGGTTTGGTAGCAACTTGATCTGAAGTTTCATGATCATCATCATTAACTTCCTCACTAATTGGTGTAGGAATCACTTTGGAACTGATTTACTGTGATGAACTACTTTCCAATAAGGGAGAAGGTACAATTACCTCATCAAGTTCTACTTTCCTCCCACTCACTTCTTTGAGAGAAACTTCTTTTCTAGAAAGGATCCATCTTAAACGAAAAACTTGCCTTGGATCTGTGATAGGAGGTGTACCCAACATTTTCTTTTGGGTAATCTATGAAGCGCACTTCTCCGATTTGGGTTCGAGCTTATCGGTGAAAACTTTTCACATAAGCATCACAACTCAAACTTTTAAAGCGACAGCTTAGGTTTCTTGTTAAACCATAGTTCATACGGTGTCGTCTCAGCAGTTTAGATGGTGCCCTTTTAAATGTGAATCGGCTGTCTCTAATGCATAACCTCAAAGCGATATTGGTAAATTGGTAAGAGACATCATTGATCGCACCATATCAAATAAAATCTGATTCTGACGTTCGGACACACCATACGTTGTGGTGTTCGGTGGCGTGAGTAGTGAAACTATTTCACATTGTTTTAGCTGAAGGCCAAACTCGTAACTCAAATATTTTCTCCACGATCATATCGTAGAAACTTTATTTTCTTGTTACGATGATTCTTCACTTCACTCTGAAATTCTTTGAACTTTTCAAATGTTTCAGACTTATGTTTCATCAAGTAGATATACCCATATCTGCTCAAATCATCTTGTGAAGGTCAGAAAATAGCGATACTTGCCACGAGCTTTAACACTCATCGGACCGCATACATCGGTATGTATTATTTCCAATAAGTCATTTGCTCGCTCCATTGTTCGGAGAAGCGAGTCTTTAGTCATCTTGCCCATAAGGCATGGTTACTTAAGCATCAAGTGATTCATAATCAAGTGATTCCAAAATCCCATCGACATGGAGTTTCTTCATCGCTTTACATAATATGACCTAAGCGGCGGTGCCACAAATAAGTTGCACTATCATTATTAACTTTGCATCTTTTGGTTTCAATATTATGAATATGTGTATCACTATGATCGAGATCCAATGAACCATTTTCATTGGGTGTGTAACCATATAAGGTTTTATTCATGTAAGCAGAACAACAATTTATTCTCTTACTTAAATGAATAACCGTATTGCAATAAACATGATCAAATCATATTTATGCTCAACACCAAATAACACTTATTTAGGTTCCACACTAATCCGAAAGTATAGGGAGTGTGCGATGATGATCATATCAATCTTGGAACTACTTCCAACACTCATCGTCACTTCCCTTCAACTAGTCTCTGTTTATTACGTAACTCCTGTTTGAGTTACTAATCTTAACAACGAGCAGTATCAAATACTCAGGGGCTACTATAAACACTAGTAAAGCACACATCAATAACCTGTATATCAAATATACCCTTGTTCACTTTGCCATCCTTCTTATCCACCAAATATTTGGGGTATTACCGTTTCGATGACCATTTCCATTGCAGTGTAAGTACTCAGTCTCGGGCTTAGGTCTAGACTTGGGCTTCTTCACTCGAGCAGCAACTTGCTTGCCGTTCCTTTTGAAGTTCCCTTCTTCCCTTTGCCATTTTCCTTGAGACTAGTGGTCTTGTCAACCATCAACACTTGATGTTTTCTTGATTTCTACCTTCACCGATTTTAGCATCGTGAAGAGCTCGAGAATCTTTTTCGTCATCCCTTGCATACTATAGTTCATCACGAAGTTCTACTAACTTAGTGATGGTGACTAGAAAATTCTGTCAATCACTATCTTATCGGAAGATTAACTCCCACTTGATTCAAGCGATTGAAGTACTCGAGACAATCGAGCACATAGTTGGCGATTCTCCTCCATCTTTTAGCTATAGAACTTGTTGGAGACTTCATATCTCTCAACTCGGGTATTTGCTTGAAATATTAACTTCAATTCTGGAACATCTCATATGGTCCATGGCGTTCAACGTCTTTGAAGTCGATTCTAAGCCGTTAAGCATGGTGCACTAAACTATCAAGTAGTCATCATATTGAGCTAATAGCGTTCATAGCGTCGTATACGCTCATATTGAGCTAATAGCGTTCATAACGTCGCATCTGCTCCTGCAATAGGTCTGTCACCTAGCGGTGCATTAAGGACATAATTCTTACATGCAGCAATGAGGATAAACCTCAGATCACGGATCCAATCCGCATCATTGCTACTAACATCTTTCAATACAATTTTCTCTAGGAACACATATAAAAACATAGGGAAGCAACAACGCGAGCTATTGATCTACAACATAATTTGCAAAATACTACGGGACTAAGTTCATGATAAATTAAAGTTCAATTAATCATATTAAAACTCCCACTTAGATAGACATCTCTCTAGTCATCTAAGTGATCCGTGATCCAAATCAACTAAACCATGTCCGATCATCACGTGAGATGGAGTAGTTTCAATGGTGAACATCACTATGTTGATCATATCTACTATATGATTCACGTTCGACCTTCGGTCTCCGTGTTCGAGGCCATATCTGTTATATGCTAGGCTCGTCAAGTTTAACCTGAGTATTCGCGTGTGCAACTGTTTTGCACCGTTGTAGATGGACGTAGAACTTATCACCCGATCATCACGTGGTGTCTGGGTACTCGAACTTTGGCAGCGGTGCATACTCGAGGAGAACACTTCTTGATAATTTTAGTGAGAGATCATCTTATAATGCTACCGTCAATCAAAGCAAGATAAGATGCATAAAGGATAAACATCACATGCAATCAATATAAGTGATATGATATGGTCATCATCATCTTGTGCTTGTGATCTCCATCTCGAAGCTTACCGTCATGATCACCATCGTCACCGGTAGCGACACCTTGATCTCCATCGTAGCATCGTTGTCGTCTAGCCAACTATTGCTTCTCGACTATCGCTACTGCTTAGTGATAAAGTAAAGCAATTACATGGCGTTCATACAATAAGCGACAACCATATGGCTCCTGCCGATTGCCGATAACTTCGGTTACAAAACATGATCATCTCATACAATAAAATATAGCATCACGTCTTGACCATATCACATCACAACATGCCTGCAAAAACAAGTTAGGCGTCCTCTACTTTGTTGTTGCAAGTTTTACGTGGCTGCTACGGGCTGAGCAAGAACCGTTCTTACCTCGCATCAAAACCACAGCGATAGTTTGTCAAATAGACTCGTTTTAACCTTCTCAAGGACGGGCGTAGTCATACTCGGTTCAACTAAAGTGAGAGAGCGAGACACCGCGGTCACCTTTAAGCAGCGAGTGCTCGGGCGGTGAAACCAGTCTCGCGTAAGCGTCTGGCGTAATGTCGGTCGGGCGCTTCATCTCACAATACCGCTGAACCAAAGTATGACATGCTGGTAGGCAGTATGACTTATATCGCCCACAACTCACTTGTGTTCTACTCGTGCACATGACATCAGCGCATAAAACCAGGCTCGGATGCCACTGTTGGGGAGCGTAGTAATTTCAAAAATTTCCTACGATCCGCAAGACCATGGTGATGGCATAGCAGAGAGGGAGAAGTGTCCGTCCACGTACCCTCGTGAGACCGAAAGCGGAGCGTTATAACAACAGCGGTTGATGTAGTCGTCGTCTTCACGATCCGACCGATCCAAGCACGAGCGTCGGCACCTCCGAGTTCTGCACACGTTCAGCTCGATGGCGATCCCGGACTCCGATCCAGCAAAGTGTCGGGGATGAGTTCCGTCAACCTGACGGCGTGGTGGCGATGTTGATGCTCCACCGGCGCGGGGCTTCGCCTAAGCTCATGACGATATGACTTCTCCGGCGGGGCTTCGCCTAAGCTCATGACGATATGACGAAGTGGAATATGGTGGAAGGGGCACCGCTGCGGCTAAGGAAGATCCGTAGATCAACTTGTGTGTCATGGGGTGCCCCCTGCCCCGTATATAAAGGAGCAAGGGAGGAGGTGGCTGGCCTGGGAGGAGGCGCGCCAAGGGAGTCCTACTCCCACGGGAGTAGGACTCCTTCTTCTAGTCCAACTAGGAGAAGGGGGGAAGGGGAAGTGGAGAAGGAAGGGAGAGGTGGGCTGCGCCCCAAACCCTTGTCCAATTCGGACTGGGCTTGGGAGGGGCTGCGCCACCTCAGCTCCCTTCCACTAAGGCCCATTAAGGCCCAATACTTTTCCCGTATTCCCGTAACTCCCGGTACTCGAAAAATACCGAATCACTCGGAACCTTTCGAACTCGAATATAGTCGTCCAATATATCGATCTTTCGTCTCGACCATTTGAGACTCCTCGTCATGTCCCGATCTCATCCGGGACTCCGAACTCCTTGGTACATCAAAACTCATAAACTCATAATATAAGCATCGCCGAAACCTTAAGCGTGCGGACCCTACGGGTTCGAGAACTATGTAGACATGACCTAGAACTATTCTTGGTCAATAACCAATAGCGGGACCTGGATGCCCATATTGGCTCCTACATATTCTCGAAGATCTTTATCGGTCAAACCGCATAACAACATCGTTGTTCCCTTTGTCATCGGTATGTTACTTGCCGAGGTTTGATCGTCGGTATCAATACCTAGTTCAATCTCGTTACGGCAAGTCTCTTTACTCGTTCCATAATGCATCATTCCGTAACTAACTCATTAGCTACATTGCTTGCAAGGCTTATAGTGATGTGCATTACCGAGAGGGCCAGAGATACCTCTCCGAGCAATCGGAGTGACAAAACCTAATCTCGAAATCGCCAACCCAACATGTACCTTTGGAGACACCTGTAGTACTCCTTTATAATCACCCGATTCGTTGTGGCGTTTGGTAGCACCAAAGTGTTCCTCCGGTAAGCAGGAGTTGCATAATCTCATAGTTACAGGAACATGTATAAGTCATGAAGAAAGCAATAGCAACATACTAAGCGATCAAGTGCTAGGCTAGCGGAATGGGTCAAGTCAATCAGATCATTCTCTAATGATGTGATCCCGTTAATCAAATGACAACTCATGTCTATGGTTAGGAAACATAACCATCTTTGATTAACGAGCTAGTCAAATAGAGGCATACTAGTGACACTCTGTTTGTCTATGTATTCACACATGTATTATGTTTCGGTTAATACAATTCTAGCATGAATAATAAACATTTATCATGAAATAAGGAAATAAATAATAACTTTATTATTGCCTCTAGGGCATATTTCCTTCACCCGGTTCATCCATATATGCTTCGCTGTAACTCTGGCTCGGCGGGGAGTAGAATGAATCCTTCAGCATTTGTATGAATAAGCCTCTGCTGAGTCAAGGCTGTCAGAAGGAGCTCTACGGCCGTCGTGTCTCCGCCCTTCTGAGGGACTCACCGTCATTGGGAATGACCACCAATAAATGAAAGCGGTTGCGACTATATTATCAAAGGTTGGAGTAATGACCGGGCGTTAGCACGTGTTAGGCGGGTTATTACGAGGTGGCGAGATCCATTCTTGTAGCGGCTGAACCGGCGTCCCGTCCAGTGCTTGACCGGTTTACCCTTGGCTGGTTCTTTGGTTCCTGCTCTGGCTTGTTGAAGATTCTGGGCCCGTAAACGGGCGCGGTGAGATCGTACCTTCTCCTCATTCGTCATTCGATGCGTTACGGTCCAACATAAGCCGATAGGCTGTGCATCTAACTCGGCTGTCTTGCCGCCATCTGGCGTTTTCAGCGGCGAGTCCACCTTAGCTTGTGCTATCGATCCTTCACCTTCACCATACGCATTATCTGGTCACGATTCGCGGGCTGACTTCAGCGCTAGCGATCTTGCCAAGGTGTTGAATAAATCGAGACAAAACCTTAACGGTGGTGGCGGGGCCCCCACCTTGTTCTTGTTGCCCTTCTTTGAACCGGAGATCATCGCCCGTGGCGGTCGAAGATTGTGGTGCTGACTGCGCGTACAGCCATGAAGATCGCAACTTCGGCTTGGCAGATCAAGGGGTCGAATCGCATGTCGCCATGGAACAGCCCCAAACCAACCATCCTGCAAGCGATACAATGACTCGGTCTCTCCATTAGATGACTCGTCCTTTGGAGTAAGCAGCGGTTTCACCACGGACTCCGATTTATCCTCGAGATTCCACTCCATGGATGACTCCCAGAAGGCGCGCTTCATGGCAAGCAACGGGCAGATCTACGCCTGCTGAGCCGTTCGGCGATGTCGGTGCGGATGTCGGCTCGGGGCCCGATTCGCCAATCTTGCCAATGAGCACATGAATGCGCGAAGGGACGGTACCGTACTCAATTGAGCGGCCTCGGGGCTGACCTGCGTCGTCGATGTAAAGCTTGCCGTGGCGTCTCTTGGTCATCCGGCCCCACGGCATATCCCTTGAGCCCTTGAAGCTGCCCTCTAAGAACTCGAAACCATCGATGCGATAGCCCCACGGTGGCGCCAAGCTGTAAATGGTTTGTCGCGGCGAGATGTCCTAGTGAAAGGACTTAGTCATGGAGCCATCGCGGCGGGTTAACAAAGGGTTCGTCGGACAAAGGGGCGAGAGAGTTTTATCTTGGTTCGGCCCCTTGCGGTGAAGGTAAAGGCCTAATCCGGTTGTTGTGGAATTGATAGGGTTTTCGATGACCAGGGGGCGAATCCGCTATGCTTGGCTCTCGTGTTGTTGTTCGTTGTCCCTAAACGCACGGGTGGTCCCCTTATATACATGGGTTGGCGCCGTCGGTTTCTGAGGATCGAGGCGGCTCATAGCGTGTCCGGCCGGTATCTACTCTTCCTATCTTACAACACAAGTTACATATCCTTTGTCGGTTTATGTCTACAGGCCTTAATCCGCCTTTCGGCCCTGGGCCTTCATAAAGCACCACCGTCCTTGTCTTCATGGGCTTTAAATATAATAACTCATTATGGGGGTAATCCGGCCTCTCCTGGCCAGTTTATTCCCAGTAGTAATATCCCCCAACACTCCTTTTACTTTCTATTTTAGTTTGAATAAAGTAAAATTAGTATTTTCTGTCAGTTTTCTTATTTATCCGTGCAATAAAAAATACCCCGAAAATAAAAGTTCTCCAAATGCCCCGAAATTGAAATATGATTTTTTCTGAAAT
This sequence comes from Aegilops longissima, assembly GCA_021605205.1. Lineage (NCBI taxonomy): Eukaryota > Viridiplantae > Streptophyta > Magnoliopsida > Poales > Poaceae > Aegilops > Aegilops longissima. Next base: position 58,409 of record JAHIAM010000351.1, read on the forward strand.
ATTTGAGAATATCATGCGAGAACACAGCCGGGGAGCAAGCACACAGCCACGAGGTCAGGGCCCGCCCACCCCTACAGGGCGCGCCCCCCTGCCTCGTGGGCCCATGGTGGCTCCCCTCCACTTATTCCTGCATCCACACACTCCTTCTTCCTCCCAAAAAAATCACCAACCAGCTCAAGCACGAGTTCTAGCTCATTTTGCTGCGATTTTCAATCTCCTTGCTCAAAGCACCTCCATAAAACTGCTTTAGAGGATTCTTCCTTGGTATGTGACTCCTCCAATGGTCCAAATAGTTTTTGTTCTATTGCTTTATTCATTGCAAATTTTTGCTGCCTAGGTGACCATGTTCTTGAGCTTGCATGTCAAATTTATATGGTTCCAAGTAGTTCTAATGCATGATATGGTCTCTAGGCACTTGTGGGAGTAGTTGCTATCAGTTTTGTTGAGTTTGGTTCACTTTTATTTGAAGTTACTAAAAATTTTAGAAATTTTTCAGAGAAAGAAATATGTTTAGGAAAATGTACCAAGGTGGCCCTTCAAGGAAGCAAGGACCCAGGCCTGCAATGCGCGATGCCGACGATGAACCACCAAGGGGCGCTCAAGTGTGGGCTTGTGAATGGCCTTCAGAGGACTTCATGGATCGGCAGGAATCAAGGAAGAATTTAGCATATATGCGTGCGCTGATCTTGTGAGCTTCAAGGCAGATAAGTGCCGTCAGTACCACTATCTCACTGATTCCTTTGTGAGGAGGTTTGAATTTTCATCATCACGCAATTCTCAAACTGTCATGTTTGATCTTTATGAAAATTCTTATACTATGGACTTAGAGGATTTTAATACTGCTTGCAAACTTCCATAATGGGGTAGTCCTAGTGAATCTCGCAAATCTGAATTTAGAGATTTCTTGCTAGTATAACCGTGTGGGAGTCTAGAGATATAACACAAGCTACCTTAGGGAGCATTCATTTTCCTGCTATACATTATTTTGCTCTCTTCATAGGTAGGTGCATAAATGGTAAGGATGAAGCATGCCACATGTGTGTCCCTGATCTCAGTGTTCTCTGGAGTGCTGTATTAGGAGATAAACGTTATAACTTGGGAGCCATTATTGCCCGTAGGTTGCATAATAATAAATTTAATGGAGATTTCTTTGGTGGAATTTATGCAACCCGTTTAGCTAATTTTCTTAATATACCTATTCGTGATTATGATATGGAATTGCTTCCTGCTTATCTAGATTTTAATGCCATGGTTCACCATCGGTTTGTTGAGAGGAACGAACCGCCTCTCCAGTACCGACTAATCTTTGACAGGCGTCACGCCGTCAATATTGTCCTCCCTGTTCCTACTCTCTTTGACTTTCAGGCAAAAGGGAGACATGTTATAACCAGGGAGGAGGCAAATGAGTACGAAAGGAGGACGAGGGAAGCTCGCCTCCAAGCTGCAGCCACGATGCAATAGCCTTTGCATCTCAGTACGACTCCAGCTACAACTTTGGATATCCGCCAGGCTAGCCGTGGCAATAGACCAACTTAGGCCAAAAGCCTAAGCTTGGGGGAGTACGTATTTCTCACCGACATTACATTTATGTTCACACACTCATTGCTAGTTGTCGGTGCTCATACTCTTTCATTGTATTATCCATGCTAGTTTATTTTCATTTTTTATGCTTTCTTCTTGTGTGTTTGAAAAACCTTAACAAAACCAAAAAAAATTAGTTGTAGCATTTAGCTAGTTTACTTTCTTTCTTGTAGTAGTAGTAATTAAAAAGAAAACCCAAAAATATTTCCTGTTCTTCTTTTGCTTGTTGGGAGCTATCCCGTGTAAATAGTTTTATTTCTTTTCTTCTCTTTGGGGGCCAATAGGAGAAGACCATAATAAAATTGTTAAAGTGGCTCTTATATGCATTATTGTTGATTTAAACAAGAGCCCGTATTGCCTTGTCTTCTCCTGTTTATTGAATGCTTGCATATTCCAGCTTAGTCCAATGCACATGCACTATTATTATTATTCATATCATTCGGTCGTGCAAGTGAAAGGCAATTATGACGATATATGATGGACAGATTGAGATGAGAGAAGCTGGTATGAACTCGACCTCTCTTATTTTTGTAAATATGATTAGTTCATCATTCCTGATTCAGCCTATTATGAATAAACATGTTTGCAATGACAATTACAGATTATAGTTGCTCATGCCATGCTTAATTAGCTAGGAGTTTATAATGGTTTACCTTGCGTGCCAACATGCTATTAAAATGGTTGTGATGTGGTATGATAGGGTGGTATCCTCCTTTGAATGATTGAGTGACTTGACTTGGCACATGTTCACGCATGTAGTTGAAACAAATCAACATAGCCTTCATGATATTTATGTTCATGGTGGATTATATCCTACTCATGTTTGCACTCAATGTTTATTAATTTTAATGCATGTTCATGATTGTTGTCGCTCTCTAGTTAGTCGTTTCCAGTCCTTTGCTAGCCTTCATTTGTACTAGCGGGAATCTTGCTTGTGCATCCAATCATAAACCCCAAAGCTATTCCATATGAGTCCACCATACCTTCCTATATGTGGTATCTACCTGCCATTCCAAGTAAATTTGTATGTGCCAAACTCTAAACCTTCAAATGAAATTCTGTTTTATATGCTCGAATAGCTCATGTATCAACTAGGGTTGTCCGTATCTTCCATGTTAGGCGGGTTATTCTCAAGAGGAGTGGACTCCGCTCCTCACTCACGAGAAAATGGCTGGTCACCGGGATGCCCAGTCCCATGCTTTAAGCAAATCAAATCAAAATAATTGCAAACAAAACTCCCCCGGGGCTCTTGTTAGTTGGAGGCACTCGTTGTTTCGAGCAAGCCTTGGATTGATGCTTGTTGGTGGAGGGGGAGTATAAACTTTACCATTCTGTTTGGGAACCGCCTATAATGTGTGTAGCATGGAAGATATCGCCATCTCTTGCTTGTTATGTTGATAATGAAAGTATACCGCTCAAAATATTATTTATCTCTATTTTAAAACCGAGCTCTCGCACCTCTACAAATCCTTGCTTCCCTCTGCGAAGGGCCTATCTATTTAATTTTATGTTGAGTCATCACCCTCTTATTACAAAGCACCAGCTAGAGAGCACTGCTGTCATTTGCATCCATTACTGTTAATTTATATTGGGTATGACTATGATTGGATCTCTTTTACCATGAATTACAATGTCTAGTCAGTCCTTGATCTTTAAAGGTGCTCTGCATTTATGTTTTGCGGTCTCAGAAAGGGCTAGCGAGATACCATCTTGTTATATCATATTATGATTTCTTTGAGAAAGTGTTGTCATCCGAGATTTACTATTATTGCTCGCTAGTTGATTATGCCATTGACATGAGTAAACATGAGACCTAAGTGTTATTGTGAATATGGTTAGTCATAATCTTTGCTGAAAACTTGAATGCTGGCTTTACATATTTACAACAACAAGAGCAAACAGAGTTTGTAAAAGTCTTTCTTTATCACTTTCAGTTTATCAACTGAATTGCTTGAGGATAAGCAAAGGTTTAAGCTTGGGGGATTTCATACGTCTCCGTCGTATCTACTTTTCCAAACACTTTTGCCCTTGTTTTGGACTCTAACCTGCATGATTTGAATGGAACTAACTTCGGATGCGCAGTTTTCAGTGAATTGCCATGGTGTTATCTTTGTGCGAAACAAAAGTTCTCAGAATGACCTGAAACTTCACAGAGATTATTTTTGGAAATAATTAAAAATAATGGTGAAAGAATCAAGGCCAGGGGGCCCACACCCTGTCCACGAGGGTGGGCGACTTACCTGCCCCCCAGGGCGCGCCCCCCTGCCTCGTGGGCCCGCTGGAGCTCCACCGACCTCAACTCCAACTCTATATATTCACGTTCGGGGAGAAAAAAATCAGAGAGAAAGATTCGTCGCAGTTTACGATATGGAGCCGCCGCCAAGCCCTAAACTCTCTCGGGAGGGCTGATCTGGAGTCTGTTCGGGGCTCCGGAGAGGGGAATCCGTCGCCATCTTCATCATCAACCATCCTCCATCACCAATTTCATGATGCTCACCGCCGTGTGTGAGTAATTCCATCGTGGGCTTGCTGGGCGGTGATGGGTTGGATGAGATTTATCATGTAACCGAGTTAGTTTTGTTAGGGTTTGATCCTAGTATCCACTATGTTACGAGATTGATGTTGCTATGACTTTGCTATGCTTAATTCTTGTCACTAGGGCCCGAGTGCCATGATTTCAGATCTGAACCTATTATGTTTTCATGAATATATGTTAGTTCTTGATCCTATCTTGCAAGTCTATAGTCACCTACTATGTGTTATGATCCGGCAACCCCGAAGTGACAATAATCGGGACCACTCCCGGTGATGACCATAGTTTGAGGAGTTCATGTATTCACTATGTGTTAATGCTTTGGTCCGGTACTCTATTAAAAGGAGGCCATAATATCCCTTAGTTTCCGCTAGGACCCCGGTGCCACGGGAGGGTAGGACAAAAGATGTCATGCAAGTTCTTTTCCATAAGCATGTATGACTATATTCAGAATACATGCCTACATTACATTGATGAATTGGAGCTAGTTCTGTGTCACCCTATGTTATGATTGTTACATGATGAACCGCATCCGGCATAATTCTCCATCATCGATCCAATGCCTACGAGCTTTTCACATATTGTTCTTCTCTTATTTACTTTTCCGTTGCTACTGTTACAATCACTACAAAACCCAAAAATATTACTTTTTGTCGGGGAAGCTGATCGTAACCCACGAACACCTATGGGACGGTGGACCGAGCCCCTTCGATTCGGTGGGAGGCGGAGAATCGCCTGCGAAGAAGCGGTCGGTGAAGCACCGAGCAGTTTACCCAGCCGGAGCTCTCGGAGAGATAATACTCCTACTCTTGCTTGTGCGATTGTATTGTGTTCTTGCTAGAGAGCTATGGGAGCTACAAGACCTAGCATGAGTGTCTCGGTCTCGAATGAGTCGAACCGAACCCCTTCTACGTTCGCATGGGCCTCCTTTTATATGCTCAAGGGTCTCCAACGGTGGCAGCGTGGCAGAGGGCAAAAAGGGAAAAATGAGTTGCGGTTGGTACAGCTACTTTATGCAGTGTATTCTACCTAACTCGTGACAAGGGACAAAAGAATTAAATGCCTGTCCATGTCGCCTAAGCGATTCTGCTGAGGGACCGTCGGGAGGCGCCACCGCTTGCCACGATGGCACTCTTGTCGGCGCCCGCTTACCGCTGCTCTCCGCTGGCGCCTGACCTCTTGACACAGGCGCTGGAATGGTCCCATGGCGACACGTTGGTGGATGAGCTGGGCGGAGATGAAGAGTGGTTGCTGCATGACAGCGCCTTGCAGCGGCTGAATCCTTGTCAGCGTCCAGGAAGCTTGTAAACTTCTTGAGCCTTCGGCAAGCTCCTCTTGCGGGGTCTTGTCTTCTGCGTGCCTTGAGTGGCCTTCCGGCAAGCTCCTCTTGCGGGGCCTTATCTCCTTGGCTTAAATACTTTGTTCTTGAATGGCTCAAAGGAACCATGGAGGGCCTTAGCGGTCACTAGGCAAGCCTTGCCCGGCGGGGTCTGCCTGTTGCCGTTGCGAGTTCGGGATACTAGGGTACCCCTACTCTAGTACACCAGCAGAGCCCAGGGAACTGGGCCACCTGCAGTGCCGGCGCTGTTGGGCGGGCCCAAAAGCGTCTGCAGACACGCCCGGCCTAGATCACGCCGTAACTTGCTCCGGACCCACCCGTCCCCCACGAGCAGCCGCGCGCGAGCGTGGCGTCGTGGGAGAGATCGGGGGGTTTCTTTAATTGGAAAAGCGGGCGTCCGCCCCTCTCCCTCCTTATAAGCAGGGGAAGCAGGGGCAGGTCGCCCACCTCGCCATTGCTGTCCAATCTAGAAAACCACCGCCGCTCCCCCTTCTTCTCTAGTCGAAGAGAGCGGCGCTCCGCCCCCATCGCCACCAGCGCCATCAGCGCCGTCGGTCTCCTCCACCACCTCTGCCATGGCTCAAGAGCCGACAAGGGAAAGGCGTGAAGTCGGCCGGCGCAGCGGCTGTGGCTTGAAAAAGGCGGGCCGTCTTCCCCAGCTCGGCGCAAAGGAGGTGAGGAAACTAATACTTGTTGCAGTCGGCGGAGGCAGGCGCATCCAGCGCCTGAAGGTACTCCCAGCCGCCGCTTGTGAACTAGCCCCAACTAGGTACCCCTTCTTGGCGCTTTTCTTCTATTGCGGGCTCGCCGCCCTTCTCTAATTTTCTGCGATATTATGAACATCTCGGGCTTCGCCTCCTTGATTTCACCCCAATGCTGTGTCGACCATGGCAGTTTTCGCTTCTTCTTGAAAACTTTGTAGAATCCATCCAAGCGTAGCCCTCTTCGCCACTTCTTCATGCCCGAGTTGAGAGAGAGAGCCACTTGGGAGGATTGCTTGGATCTCGAATCGGCAAGAAAGAAGCCTATCTGGAAGGAGAGCTCCGTGGCAAGTGGGAGGAGTGGAGAGCCGATTGGTGTGGGATCGTTGAGGAGAACCCATGACCCTTCTTGCCCGGCGCCAAACTCCAATAGTCTTGTGGCAGCGATTGGAGCAACTTGGCGCGGAAGATGCTAGGTTGAAGATTCTGTGACCGGATCTTGCGCCTCGGGCTTGCGGACTCACCGTAAATTTGTTGGCGCTTGATTTCCTTCGCGCGCCGCGCCCCCTGCGGAGAGGAGGAGACCTGCTTGGGAGTTCAAAATCGGCGGACATCATGAGGCTGCGCCGGGCCTCAACTTCAATTTCAGCATCTTGGAGTTGGATGCGATCTGCTAGAGCTGTTCAAGCACGACCCGATCACCCAGTGGTTTAGGTTGCGAAGTCGTCCCGATGTGCAACAACTCTTACGCTCGACCGCATCCGTGCAATGATGCCATTGTGTGATTCGCATGGGATTGCTCCAACTTTGGCAAAACCTTGAAGCGGCGTCGTGCGGCAGTTCTTGACGGCTTGGAAGAGGTGCCGATCCGCCTCGGCGAGCGAAGAGGCTCACCGCGACACCACCAAGCGGCGAGATGCAGCGCGCCATATGGAGTGGAGGCGAGAGGCAGCGGCGGCAAGCCTTGCGGCGAAAGAGTTTGCCGGCGAGGAGGCTTGCCGAACCGGCTGGGTCGGCGAACCAGCAGGCGCTTCCTCCCACCATCTAGCAGCCTGCATAAGCGGAGCCCCAGCTCCACCAGAAGAAGCGCCGCAAGGCCGGAGGCGAGGCAGAGGCGGCGGGCAGACCCAACAGCCGCAGCGGCAGCAGCAGCGCTCTACGCGGCAAGCATTGTTGTCGCGGAGCACCCACCGCTGCAACAAGCGAGGCGGGATCCTCTCGAGCCCCGCTGCCACCCGCCAAGCGGTCAGAGAACCTCTCCTCCGCCTCTTCGCTTGGAGGCGAGCCGAATTTGATCTCTCGCGCTCAGCTCCGGCGAGGAAGAAGAAGAAGAGTAAGCTTCTATCTTTGTGCTTGTATCTCTTCAATTTTGTTGCCGTCTTGTATCTGATTTGCTTCATTCGAACTCTTTCCTTCTTGGGACGCTGGCTCGGAGGAGTCGAAGAGAGCCAAGACCCGGTGGTTGTCATCGAAGGCGATCCCAGTAGCAGCAGAGCGCGTCTGAGACCCCTTGCCGGACCGGCAACCCTTCCTCAAAGCAGCCCCAGCACAGCCCCAGCGTAAGTATATGGTTTACTTCTTCTTGTTAGGCGTGCACGGGTGCTCCTTCTTTGTTGATATCATTTGTTGGATTGTGTAGGAAGCGAGCAGCCTCATCGGGAGTGCGGAAGGCGCTCGAAATTCCATCTGCCCGACTACGCGCCAAGGAGAATTCTCCGACAAGGGCGTTCTCCGACAAGGAGACTTCTCGGCGAGGGGCAGCACAGTGATCCTCGGTGATCGAGACCATGGCTGCAGATCCCATCGCATGAGTAATCTTCTTACTGAAAATTTCCCTTGGGTTCTTTTTCTTCTGTTTTCTTTTTGAACATTGCTTATTTGTTCTTTCTTTCTCTGGTCTTGAGATCCATCCGCCCTTGAGCCGATGGAGACTGAGGTCGCCAGCGAGAGGCGGCAGCAACAGGCAGCGTCGCCACCATGGAGGAAGAATTTGGCGCCCGATGGGTCCGCCGTGAAGGCCGCCAAGGCTGCCGCTGCAAAAAGCTGGCGAGGAGTGCAGCGATCGTCTTGGCGACCACGAGGCCGCGGGGCGCCAGCGCTCGCCGACCGCCGATCCCTCTACCTGCTTGTGCGGCGTCGAGCTCGAAGAGCCCGAGCCAGCGCCTATCTCGAAGGCGGCGATGGTATCTTCATCAAGCTCCCCAGGCTTGAGTTCGAGGCGCCCGGTCGAAGAGAGACCTTGACGGAGCTGCTTCGCCTCCGCTGGCTGGCAATGGGCCGCGCCCAAGCAGCAATGGCCAATGCGAGGAAAGCATTCTGCTGAAAGAAGCTGTTGTCGCTCTGCGCCCGACAAGCCAAGCGGAATCCCGGAAGCGCTTATCGCGGCGGGGAGCGAACATAGAAAGCGTCGGAGGAGCTCCGGGAATCATCGAGCTCTCCGGTCCTTGGCGGAGGCCGGAACAAATTGTCGGCGCGCAAAGCCTTCATCCTCGAGAAAGAGAGGTTGAAGAACAGCGAGCTCTGCTGCCGAAGCTATCCAGCGGGAAAGGCGAGCTGGCTCGCGGAAGATCAACTGGACAGCCACGAGGAGCAGCCGGCGCGAGTCACTTGGCGGGGCTCTTAAGGAAGCAAAGGATGCTACCGCAGCTACAGAGGCCGCCAAGAAGGAGTTGGAGGCGAAGGTGGCGCGGCTGGAGGCCGGTCGAAGAAGGCGGCGAGGAGCTTGCTGCACTCAAGCAGCGCGAGAAGGGCCTACACTCTCGGCGAGCTGCGGGGCCGTCTCGCCGAGAGGACAAGGCTCAGTGCCGCCAAGGACTCAAAGCAGATCTTGGCTGAAGGTGACCACCACAGTCTGACGGTGCGGATGGCTCAAGGAGGCGGGAGGTGGGCCGTTGGAAGATCAAGGCCAGCGAGAGGCTTTGGCGAGTGCTCTGCCCAGAGCACCTTGGGGAGAATGTGGAGCCTTGGTGAAGGTCTTGTGAATCTCGCCGCCGCCATCGACAAGGAGCTGGCGGAGGCTGGGGATGGTGGATCTCGGGTACTCCTCGTGGCGCCTCAACCCAGCGCCAAGCTCAGCTTGTTCCTCAAGGCGTGGTGGCGGCTCTCCAGCGACTCGGGAAGAGATCACTGAAGCAGCTGGCGAGAATCGCGCCGGATCTGCGGGAGCTCTCGGAAGGTGTTGATGAAGGTGTCCTTCCGCAATCCGGGCCTCAACCTCAGCGGCGTCCTCGGATCCTTGCCGCCCGGATGCGATGTGGGGCGCTCAAAGCTGCCGCACCATTGTGGACAAGGTGGGCAAGATCAAGGGTTGATAGCAACCGCATAGATTAGGCCGCCAGTTTTATCTTTCCCTTGTCATTTGTTGATCACGTTTAGGAGAACAGTTTATTAGATCTGCGACAAGCTATTTTGTAATATAACTCTATCTTAGGCAATGATTGCAATGTTATTTCCTTTACTTGATTCCTTCCTTTGTATGTTTGTGCCCTCGCTTTTAGGGAACTTGTCGTATGTGAGCACCTTTGCATCTATTGAGTGCGAACGTCGGTGACTTCTTGGCGGTGCCGCCTCCGACAAACAACCTTATGCATAACTAGTTGCAGCTCACTTAAGTTGTTGGCGGACTCGAAACAAAGTAAGGCGCGACTAGCTTCTGAGTTGGTTCCTTCAGCGCTGGAGTTTTCCATACAAAGTACTATCGTTCGAGGAAGATAACTTAAAAATTTAAAACTGATTGCTCAAACTTTGGCAACAAGCTTTTACGTCGTTTGCTTCCCGATAGGTGAAACTTCCTCGAGCAGCGCTTGGTCCATAGCATTATCTTCTCCTTCCCCTGGTCAACTTGTGCGAGGGAACCTTCATTTCTTTGAGAAAGAGAAAGAAGAAAATAAAGTTATGGAGCCTTGTGGCTCGTTATTACTACCGGGTGTGGATGCTGCACAAAGCGTCGAATAAAGCATGCAATAAAATTATGAAAGCATGGAATTGACAATTTATGCATAACACATGAGCTATACTTATGCACGGGGTCTGCGCCCGGCTTTGCCAAAGGATTACATGCAACATCGGCAAGACTTGTACAAAAGGTGGTTGCGGAACAGGTTCAACAACCGCCCTATGGGTAAAACTTACGAAGATGTTCAATGTTCGGGAGTTGCTCACGGAATGCCATCTTCGGTCTCAAAGCGGACAGCGCCGAGGCCTAGTGACTCGTTTCACCCGATAAGGCCTTCCCACTTGGCGTCAACTTGTTGGAATTCTTGGCGGACTGAGCAGGCGAAGAACAAGGTCGCCTTCCTCGAGACTTGGCGTTAACTGCGGCTATGGTAGCGGCAAAGCTTGCTGGTAAAGAGTAGGCTGTCAGCTGACTGAAAGCGGTCCTCCTCAAGGGCGGCGCATCATCTTGCGCTGCTCTTGCTCAAACTCATCATAGCGAGTACTCGAGGTGACCCGTATCTGAGTTCCGTGGGAGAACGCCTCTGCTCCATAGACTAGGCGAAGGTGTCCGACGGTGGCTCGATTTGGCGTCGTCTTGATCGACCAAGAACCACCGGCAGCTCCTCAATCCGTTTCTTCCGCACTTGTGCAGCACTGTCGAAAGTTCTGGTCTTGAGCCCGCAGCACTTGACATTGCCCTCTCCGCTTGACCGTTGCTTCTCGGATGAGCAACGAAGCGAAAGCGAACCTTAAGCGCCAAGATCTTGGGCGTCTTGCATGAAGGTGCTGCTTCGTGGTGTGTGTCGTTGTCGGTGATGATCTGTTAGGAATTCCAAAGCGGCAAACAATCGACACGAAGAACTTGACTGCTTTGTCTTGTCACCTTCCTCCTTTGCTTCCACTTCCGGCCACTTTGTGAACTTGTCGATTCACGGCGTACAAGTACTCAAAGCCCCGACACTTCGGGAAAGGGCGAAATGTCGAACCCAGGACGAAAATGGCGAGGATAAAGGGATCGTCTGGAGAGCTTGAGCTGGCTGGTGTATCTGCTTGGAATGGGCCAGCACGCTTCACACTTGGTTGCTTGTGCGATTGCATCACGGAGGGCTGTCGGCGGAAGAAACCTTCTGGGGAAGCTTTGCGGCAAGTGCTCTTCTTGCCAATGTGGTGACCACATATGCCTCCATGTATCTCACGCCAAGCTTCCATCCATCTTCCGTGAATACACTTCAATTTCACACCGTTGAGTCTTCTTACATGCAGTCTTTGTCGACAAGCTGGTACATACTTGTACGGGCTACTCTTTCGCTTCTTCTTGCTCTTGGGAAGTTCTCACTGTCGAAGAAATGGACAATCTGTTGTGCCCATCTTTGGAGCTTGTGGCTCGACAACAAGGACTAAAGGCACATATGCTGCTGTGGGAACATCCGCTTCTCGGCAAAAACCTGCGGTTCGGCGGAGCTTGATGTTCCCGGCAAGCTTTAGAACAAAACTTGTCGGGGGGCGTCTGCTGTGAAACAAACCCTAGGGCTTGTCGGACATCTTGCTCCTCGGCATTTTAGTGTTGATCTTGGGGACCTTGGCGGCGGCGGGGGGCTTCGGCCGGAAGTAGTCACCGAAATCAACTTCCTTTTCTTGTTCATGTCCGGTTGATGGCGTTACAGTTGGTTGAGTCGACTTGAGCACAAAATCCCTGGTTCCACATGTAACTTGAGTGCGGCGCACTTTGTGAACCATCGGCAATATCATTACGAGCTCTTGGAACATGTTCCATCCATGAGCCGTCAAAGTGCTCTTCTAGCTTTCTCACTTCGTCAGCGTAGGCTTCCATCAGCGGACTCGGTAATCTTTGTTCACTTGGCGGACGACAAGCTGCGAGTCACCACGACAATGAGCTTCTTGATCCCAAGGTCTACCGCAATTCTGAGACCGGCAAGCAAACCTTCATACTCTGCGGTATTGTTTTGTTGCTTGCTCCTTGGGAAAGTGCATTTGGACTATGTACTTGAGGTGCTCTCGGTTGAAGTGCGACAAGCGACACGCCCTTGCAGCCTTGCGGCGAAGGCACCATCAAAGTACATCACCACTCTTTACTTGCTTCCTTGGCGGGGATGCTCGTCTCGGAATTTCGCATCTTGCGTTGGCGTCCATTCGCTATGAACTCTGCCAATGCTACACTTTGGATAGTTGAAGTGCTTTCAAACTTGAGGCCAAAGCTTGACAATTCGATGCCCACTCGACAATCACGCTGTTGTACGGATTTTGCAATATCCTTTTCGAGCGAAGCGGTGTGTTGTGATCTCATGTGCTTGGAAGTAATGGCGCAGCTTTCTCGAGGCCATGAGGAGGCGAAAAGCAATTTACTGCACAGTACCTTGACCTAGCCCCTCTTGAAGGGAAGCGACAAAGTAGACTGGGCGCTGCACCATCCTTTTACGCATCTTCTCTTGCGCTGCCTTGAGATCCATAGTTATCGGGACCCGAGCTTGTCGGTGAAGTTCCCAGCTTGTCATTTGGATGCATCTGCCTTGGTTGCGGCTCATCATCGCCTCCCTTTCCGCTACTAACGCACTAACCACTTGATTGGTTGCCGCTATATATAGCAACAACTTCTCTTGTGGCCTAGGTGCGACAAGTATTGGAGTGGAGGACGGTACCTCTTTAAGTCTGCAGCGCAGCCTCCGCCGAGTCCATTTCATTGGACCTGCCTTTTCAAAATCTTGAAAAATGGCGAGCGCGTTCAGCCGAACCTAGAGATAAACCTGCTTGAGCAGCCACGCAGCCGGCAAGTCTTCGTACATCCTTGGCGCTTTGGTGCTTCAATCTGCTCAATGGCCTTGATCTTGTCGGGATTGGCTTCAATTCCCGTTGAGACACGAAGAACCCGAAGCTTGCGGAAGGGACTCCAAACACGCACTTCTCGGGGTTGAGCTTGAGGTTGATCTTGCGCCAGATTTGCAAAGGTCTCATCTAAATCTTGAACCGAGTTGCTTTGTCCTTGCTCTTGACCACTATGTCATCCATGTAGGCTTCTACATTTACGTGCATTTGCGGCTCAAAAGCGTCATGGACTACTCTTGCAAGCGTTGAACCAGCATTCTTTAGCCCAAAAGGCATCCGTACAAAGCAGTATGTGCCACATGGGGTGATGAATGCGGTTTCTCCTCATCCTCTTACGCCATGAAGATCTGATGATATCACTGGTATGCATCAAGAAATGAAAGCAAATCACATCCAGTAGTGGAGTCAACAATCTGGTCGATCGTTGGCAAGGGAAATGGGTCTTTGGGACAAGCTTTATTAACATCTGTGAAGTCGATACAAAGTCTCCATTTCCCATTTGCCTTGCGTACAACTACAGATTGGCCAACCACGTGGGATGGAGCACTCCTCGACAAGGCCTGCTGCTTCCAACTTCTTGATCTCTTACGCAATGAACTCTTGGCGCTCCACTTGCACGCTTCGACTTTACGCTTGTGGCGCGGCATGAGACAGAACAGCTAGTGATGCTCAATTACTTTCACAGGAACACGGGGATGTCGGAGCGGTTGCCATGCAAACCGTCGGCGTTCGCCCGCGAGGAAAGCAGCAAGCGCCTTCCTATTTAGGGTCGAGAGTGGCGATGGTGAAAGTACCACCGGTGCCGTCCTCCTTCAGCGGGCACCTTCTTGGTCTTTGGTGGAGCTGCCATCGTCTTCTTGCACTTGCGGGTGGAGCTCGATGGTGCGTCCTCGGCGGTAGCGCAGCACTCGAAGAGTGCGCTTGCGGAGTGGGCATCGAGCTCTTGCGGACTTGGTCTTCTTCTTCCCCGGGAGCTTCGGCGACAAGTGACTTGCTATCATTTGCAGCTGCTGCTTCCCGATGAATCTTGTCGGCGCAGATAAGAGCATCCTTCTTGTCACCATGGACGAAATAGCGCTTATCGGGCTGGCATCTTGAGCAAGTTGTATGCATAATGAGAGGCTGCCATGAACTTGGCGAGTCTGGGTGGCCGAGTATCCCATTGTAGGTAATGGAAAATCGACAACGTCGAGCGTGACCCTCTCGATCCTGAAGTTTAACTTCGCTGCCAAATGTTCAAACGCGTGATCTTCCCCTTGGCTTGCTCCTTCCGGATTGATTCCTTGGAAAGTGCGGTCTCTTGAGCTCATTGTCGAGGATTTGAAGCTTGGAGCACCACGGAGGAGATCAGGTTTAAGCGCCCGTCGTCAACTAGCATCTTGGTGACCTTGAGGTTGCGGATGGTTGGTGAGACCAACATCGGCAAGCACCGACTGCAGATTATCGATCAGGGTGGTCCTCAATATCAAAGATGATAGGCGTGTTGAACCATTTCGAGGCTTGCGTGACTCTGCGGATGGTTACTGCTGCATTAACTTCCGCATCCAATGCTTGAGTTGGCGGTGTGAAGTATGCGAGAAGCACCGCCGTCAGCGAAGGACCTCGTGGCTTTCTAAAACTCCTGCTCATCGGTCTCGTCGTCTTCCATATCTTAAATGCGTCGTCGTCGTCTTCATCCTTGTCGGCGGCGCGGAGCAGGTCTGCATCTCCTGCGCTGCTTGGCCTTGCAGCGGCGTCCCCCGACGGGTCGCTTCTTGCCAACTCCTCCGGCACCTTCTGGGCCTTCTCCTTGTCGCGCCGCTTTCGTACTCGACCTTCGATGTTCAACAAGCTGCTCGACCTTCTTGCAACTCTGGAGGTCATGGCCCTTGAGTGCAGTGGATCTTGCGATCTGTTTGTTGGAGCTGTCACTGCTTGTCGGACCGATGCACAGCTTGGCGTGGTGCCGACAGCAACCTCCTTCCCGGAGCCACCAACTTTGGCTTTCTTGGCGGCACCCCGTTGCGGACTGCTTTCGACAACTAGCACCTCTTTGCTCTTCTTAGCAGGCGAGTCTCCTCACTATCGGATCCTGCTTCGCATTCTCTCACAGAGTCTCCTCCCTTCCTCAACACGTGCACACTTGTCGGCCCAGGCATACAGCTCGCGGCGTCCTTGACTTTGCACATCGCCATCTCTTCCCTCATCCTGCGGTTCCGCGTTTTGATGAAGCGCTGCGATCCCCGGCGGGGTGGACATCAGGGATGTTATAGTGCACGGCTGAATCTCTGAATGAACTTCGCGAGGACTCTCCTTCCTTACTGGCGGCAGATGAAGGTCGCTCTCTTGGCCGTGAGGCTTGTGGCGCTTTGTGAAGGCGCCGACAAGCTGATGGCATAGATCTGCCAAGAGGATATGGGCTGTCGGCAAGTGCATGAAACAAGATCGACATTGGGCTTGAGTACCAGCGGGGAATAGTTGGCGAGGATCTTGTCGTCGTCCCCCACTGCTTGCACCGCGATGGTGTAGATGCGGAGGAACTCCGGCGGATCGTCCTGCCGCCGTACTTCTCGCTTGCGTCCGGCTTGAAACTCTTCTTCTTTGGGCCCTTTGGACTTGCCCGCAGCTCACCAGTGAGCGGGGCAACCTACAGCGTCTGACAAATCGCTTTGGTTCCCAGGCGCATGCATATCGACGAAGGGCCCGGTAGCTGCTCGGATTGACGTCGCGCTTCTCTTGGCGCGTCGATCGAGTTCGGCGTCTTCTTGTTACCGTTCTTGAAGAACTTGGCGCGATCCGCGAGCTTCGTGGATCCGATGTGGTGGAGTCATTTGTCGAGGTGGATCCGACAGTTGGTGATCTTGGCCTTGAGTGGAGAGTGCATGGTGGTTGCACCCCCACAGGTTAAATCGCCACCGGCTCGTGCCTTGTCGTCTTGCGGCGGCAGCGATAGTTGGTTGCGCGGGCTGTCGCCGTTAGTGAAGCCGATGAGACTACGGATGGTGGCCCTCCATTAAATCGACCTTGTCGGCTGTTGGAGGTAGTCTAGAAGCGATTGAGCTCTCCAAAGGCTTCGCTTGAGTGGTGGGTGGCAATGGCGAGCAGTGCGAGGCGGGATATGCCGGACTTCTAACTATGTTAGAAGGCAGCATCCGTCGGCGACCGTACCCGCTTGTGCCGGCATCTTTGGCGTGCACGCTGGTCTTGAGGCCTCGCGATCCTCCGGCTCGGTCTTGATCCAGCGGCGTATGGTACTATGAATACCATGGCTGTCGGTCCCGCCCCTGAGATGGGCGGCGGTGCGTGTCGAGCCGCGAGGTCTGCGGCAGCCTTGTCCTTGGACTTGGCAGCATCATGAGCTCCCTACGTTGGCGCCCGTTCTTCGCGGCGTCTACCGCCATCCGTTTGCTCCGGTGGTGGCGGGATCGGCGTGAGGGCGGCTCCGCTGCGCGAAGCCTTCTTCTTCGGTGGCATGTTGATGAAGATGATGAAGATGTTGCTCGTGTGAGCGCTGGATCAGAGTTCACACAGCCTCGGCGCCATACCTGGCGCGCCAAAGATGTCGGGAAGCTGATCGTAACCCACGAACACCTATGGGACGGCCGGACCGAGCCCCTTCGGTTCGGTTGGGGCGGAGTCGTACGAAGAAGCAGATCGGCGAAGCACATGAGCAGTTTACCAACCGGAGCTCTCAGGAGATAATACTCTCTGCTTATGCGATGTGTTATTGTGTTCTTGCTAGAGAGCTATGGGAGCTACAAGACCTAACGTGAAAGTGTCTGGTCGAATGAGTCAGACCGAGACCCCTTCGTTAGCATGGGCCTCCTTTTATATGCTCAAGGGGTCTCCAACGGTGTAGCGTGAAGAGGCAAAAAGGGAAAAATGAGTTGCGGTTGGTACAGCTACTTTATGCAGTGTATTCTACCTAACTCGTGACAGGGACAAAAGCATTAAATGCCGTCCATGTCGCCCTAAGCGATTCTGTGAGGAACCGTCGAGGCGCCACCGCTTGCCGCGATGGCACTCTTGTCGGCGCCGCTTACGCTACTCTCCGCTGGCCTGACCTCTTGACAGCAGTGGCTGGGAATGGTCCCATGGCGACACGTTGGTGGATGAGCTGGAGCGGAGATGAAAGTGGTTGCCTGCTGTGACAAAGCGCCTTGCGTAGCTGAATCCTTGTCGTCCGGGAAGCTTGTAAACTTCTGAGCCTTCCGGCAAGCTCCTCTTGCGGGGTCTTGTCTTCTGCGTGCCTTGAGTGGCCTTCGGCAAGCTCCTCTTGCGGGGCCTTGTCTCCTTGGCTTAAATACTTTGTTCTTGAATGGCTCAATGGAACCATGGAGGACCTTAGCGGTCACTAGGCAAGCCTTGCAGCGAGTCTTCAACTGCCCGTGCAGTTGGGATACTAGGGTACCCCTAGTCTAGTACACCACACTTTTGCTACCTGTTACCGTTACTTCCATATTACTTTGCTACTAAATACTTTCTTGTAGATACTAAGTTATCCGAGGTGTGGTTGAATTGACAAGTCAAGCGCTAATACTTGAGAATATTCTTTGGCTCCTTGTGTGAATCAATAAATTTGGGTTGAATACTCTATCCTCGAAAACTATTGTGATCCCCTATACTTGTGGGTTATCGAGACAACTGCCTATTTGGACATGACAAACCTAGTCACTTGGGGCCAAAAACCATGAGCCGGACTCCATCAGACTACGTCGCGATCACGACCCGATATAGAAAGCGCCGCACACCCTCCTCTGCTTCACTATGAGTAATGGATCATGAATATCGAGAAGGGTTTAAACGTAAAGCATCGAATCATACGATGGGACAACCAATCCTTGGTATGGATGGGGATTTTATTCTCCACATCCATATGGCCTGCGGAGATGACCTTCACGCCATCAAATACCTCCACTAAAACTCAAAGGGCCATTTCGGCCTGGTTGAATAGTCGCACGGAAATTCTATTGGCAACAGCCCAGGAGGACTTGGAAGGGCCTTCCTTGATAACTTCAAGGTACATATGTCCCCAGCCGCAGCCGCCGATGATTTAAGCCACATAGTTCAACAGCACGGAGAGTCGGCCGAAATTCTGACTAGGTTCCTAACTAAAAAGAACCGGATAAATCATTGTTGTCCAGGATGCGAAGCCCTAGCGACCTTTAAACATAGCATCCGTGATGAATGGCTCGCCGTCACCTTAGACGAGGAAGAAGCGAAGTCCATGGCAGCCCTCAGGCGCTCATGACCGCTTTATGTGGCGAGAGGATAGCTGGCTGGCCTGTGGCAAAAAGCAAGCGGGCACCCCGAGGTAAAAAATATGACAAGCTCGGCGTAGCGAGACACAAGCGCTTGAAGCAATGGTGACAACACGATACACCTGACGAGTCAACGCCCGATTCCGGTGGCTCCAAGTCCGGTCAGCGGAAGAAGCCATAAAAAACAATCGAGGACCATCGAGCTGGACGCATACTCGACCCGTCGTGCGGATCCATGGCACCCAGACAAACCAGCCATTCATACCAATAGAGATTGTTGGGTTTTTAAAACAGGTAAACAAGATAAATTCCAGAACAAAGAAAAGGGATGCGCCATAAGCGAGGGCGATGTCGAGAACCCCGGCAATCGAACACGGGGACAAATTCCCCGGTCAAAGCGGTGAACATGATATATGCTACACACATCCCCAGAGGGGCGCATAGCGTGCACTCGAGGGCGTCTATCGCGATAGAGCAGATCGCCCCAAAATTTAATCCATGGTCGTCATGCCCTATCACTTTTGATCAGCGGGATCATCCGACCATTATCCGTCATGGCGGTTCAGCCGCATTGGTCCTTGATCCAATAATTGGCGGATTCCACGGCGCTAGTTCTTATGGACTGACTGACGTAGCCTGAATGCTCTGCTCGAGGATACGGTCGCCAAAATGGGCATTAACCCATCACGGATCAAGCCCACAAAGACTACCTTTAAAGAGTCATACCAGGCATAGAGGCCCATTATGCGGGCTCATTGCGCTGGGTGTCTTGGATCTCGGATAACTTCGGAAGCGATAATCTTTGATATCTGTCCCTTTTACATGGCGGCTACCACCACGCCTTTGCTTTCCGGACGAACCGCGTTAGCTCGATTCAATCGGCCCCTCATTATGCTTACCTCAAGCTCAAGATGCCGGTCCGCAGCGGCGTCATAGCGATCAATGGATACACGGAACTCTCCTCCGTTACATAAGAGCACCACACTGCTTCCTTAGCGGCAAGTATAAGCGGCCTTCTCAGCGAGACCTTAATTGACTACGGCCCCCGAACACCGTTAGAGGGTCGGACTATTAATAGACGAGGACAACAGCTCGTCGAGGAGCTCGACTAACAATTTGGCCTCCGTCGGTCCGATCAAGTGGTGGCATTGGTTCCAGGCGTACATAGCTATGCACTCAAAATACCATAGCGCAGAGCGGAGGCATACCTACCTTGATCCACACATGCGGCTTGACCGCTCAGGACACATTTACTTCTCGGGTTCCTTTTCCACAAGCCTTCCACGATGGCGATCCGTGATTCCTTCGAAGGACAAATATACCAGGCGGTCATTCTAGGCGTGGGAGAATTTCTAGGTGGTCTCTTTAATGACCACTCTACCTGTTTGAGGGGCCACACAGCTCTCCCTTGGTGATGGCATGTTAAATAGCTTGTTGCTTATCGCTATTTGTATCAATGCGCTTTGACGTATTAATCAAATTATAATGGAAACAGTTTCTTGACCCAACTTTCAGGGCCTTCCTATACATTACTCCTTTATGTTTCCTTTTTAATGAACTTCGAGATAGCACCCATGCATTGTGGTACGTTTCAATTTGCCAGGGGCTTCATAGCGCCCCGCTCCATGGCAAAAAAAGTCCGAACACTTTTTACAGTATAGTTCGGCACCCCGAATTTAGCACTATATGCATTTGCTCTGAATCATGTCTTTGGTCAATAGTTGGGTTGCCCGGCTCCTGTGCTTGCTACCTTACGTTCCGCTATATCGGCTAAGGTAGTAAAGGGAGAACTACTGCGATTCTGCCCTGGTTTACCCGATGGAGCACCTCGATAGAAAGCTGACTATCATGATATCAGATGAGAGCGGTCGGCTCTTCGGAGGTCTCAAATCGTTGGAGATTTTTCGGCATTTCGCGAGGGATCGGTACTTACCCGATCAGGTGTTTACATCATTCTAGTTCGAATACTAGGGGCTGCGCCCACATTCTTTTTGTCAAACTCCTATGGCTAAGTGAGAGTGCTAAAGCTGCATAGTCGATTGCACAGTTACGTTCGCTAAGCACCTCCTTCAAGGACCAAACAATTGGATCAAGAGTGTTTAGATTCCATCAAACACCCCGTTACTACCTACATGATGGCGAAGCAGACGGTACGGCCAACTCTCGGATTACATACAAGCGGCCGCATACGGAGGTAAAATTGTTTAAACATAACAAAAATTATATTACATAACAACTTTGTTTCATCATACATAGCAGAGATAATTTGAATGTATTCATTCAAAGATAATGTCTTTAGCATTGCGTTGCTACAATCGAGACCCTCGGGACGTCTCCAAAATACCGCTCGGTGTCGCGGTGCTCCTTGCCCTCGGGCCCCTCGATCAAGCTTGGCGTCCATCTTAGCCCACCATGCCTTGACTGCGTGCGCGAAGGCCATCCGCGCTCCTCGATGAAGACCCGATCGCCGATGACATCCGGCGAGAACGAGGCGTTCACCAGCCACTTCACGAGGCGAAATAGCGCTGGGTATAGCTTGGCGGGCCCGCAATGGATTATTAAATCCCTTCATGGCGGATTCGTATTTTTTTCTACCTTTCGACCAGCTGGTTCAGCTCATCGGTGAAGAACCTTGGATGTTACAGCGCAAGGTATTGCGACAGAACAACTTCTCCGTTGAGCCCCCTCTTGAGCTCGGAAGAACTCCGGCGTCGACATTGTGCGGCAGGTCATAAGCGCCCTGAGAACTCGAATCCGGGTTAGTAAGACATACTTCTTCTTCACATACTTGCTTTGCATACTAAATGCCTTACCATGCGATCTTCTTGGCCTCCTGGATCTCCTGGAGGGTGCCCTGGGCCTCAACCCGGGCCTCTTCAGTGCTTTGGCGAGCCTTGGCGAGTTCAGCCTCTCAAGCCGAAATATCACACTCCAGGGTCTCGCATTTCTTCACAGCGTCTTGGAGCTCTTGCTGGACCTCGTTGACCCGGGCCTTGAGCTTCTTATGGGCGGCTTGCTCCTTGGCAGCTCTCTCCTCGGCTTCGGCCAGGGCCTCGACCTCGGTCGTTGCTCCTGCACATATCATCACACTATGGTCAATACATATCATTTATTCTTCCTGAATACACAGCGAGTCATTACATACCTTGCTGGTCTTCCAACTGCTTCCTCGCTTGTCCAGGCTCCTCAGCCTACTCAGTCTACACTTTAGTCGGAGACTTGGCAGCGATGGGTCGCGCCATGTTGCTCATTCCTTCAAGACAAATTTAGTTAGTTTCCTGTAAAAAATTGATCCTCTTTGGGTCTTGCTTTCCGAACACGAGCCGTGTCTCGGGGCTCTTTAAGGATTTTCTCCTTTGCGTCGCTTACCTCAAAGCCTTCGGCCAGGCCCACTGCGGCCATTGGTCCTCTTGGGATGAACCTTCTAATCACCATACCCATAAGGATCGGTGTTCCTCCATGATGGGCGCCTAGTGCGCTTCGGAAAGTGTCCGTGCCCTGGTTGGGCCGAGGTCACGGCGGAAAAACCACCCCTTCTTTGGAAGGAGGTTGTTGGCGAACTCGGGCCGTATAGGTCTCCGGCACGTGTTCAGTGGGGGCGAATTGAGCATGGTCGCCAATCTCTATGGGGGCTGCTCCCCCATATGTCTGGCCAGGTCTCGCCCCCGGCCCCAAAGGCCTCCCCAGAGTCCCCCGGCACAGGGAAAGTCCTTGGGACAGCACCCGGCATCGCCTAGGCCTTGGGAGAGTGGCGGCCGGTGACTCACTGGCCATGCCTTTGAATCAGAACCTCTTGATGAGGATCGGGGGCTGTCGTGGGCGGACTGCAATAGCAAATTAATTTAATACAATGAAGGGGAGGCTGGGTATATGGACATGTCGAGTTTAGCACTTACGATTGAGGGGCTTGGTTGGGCGTGCTGGTGCTCGACATCCCCGTGGAGTTATCCCAAAGGAGCCTTCCCTTCTTGGGCGTCTCCGCCTCCAGGTTCATGGAAGCCTCCCTCTTCCTCTTTCCCCCGTCAGGGGAGGGTTGTCCTCCTACTCCTCCTCCTCGTCGTCCTCAGCGGCGGAGGAAAGGGTCTCTTCATCTTGGACGTCCGTCCAGCACCCTCAACAGGGCCACCTTTGGCCCCTTGGCCTTCTTCTTGGGGTGATAGGGGGGAACCCCGCCGGGCGGGATACCGACTCTTGAGCGTGGGCCGAACTGGATCCGCTCCGCTCTCCGTCCATACCTTAAATAATATAGTAAAGGTTAACACCCCCTTTGATAAGCAAGTAAGTGCGCCTTGGAGGTAAAGGGCTTATCCATTAGAGGATGGGTATGATCGTGCGGGGTGAATCTATGACCTCCTTCGTTCCTTGAATAGCAACTTGGGCATCTTTATGAGTAGTTCGAAGAGCCTTGCTACCTCTTGAAACCTTTTGTTGGTTTTCCTTGAAGAGGAAAGGGTGATGCAGCAAAGTAGCGTAAGTATTTCCCTCGTTTGAGAACCAAGGTATCAATCCGGTAGGAGGCCACCGCAAGTCCCTCGTACCTACACAAACAAATAAGAACCTTGCAACCAACGCGATAAAGGGGTTGTCAATCCATTCACGGCCACTTGCAAAAGTGAGATCTGATAGAGATGATAAGATAATATTTTTGGTATTTTTATGATAAAGATTAAAGGTAAAGAACGTAAAATAAAAATATATGTAAACTTATATGATGGAGAATAGACCCGGGGGCCATAGATTTCACTAGTGGCTTCTCTCAAGAGCATAAGTATTACAGTGGGTGAACAAATTACTGTCGAGCAATTGATAGAATTGAGCATAGTTATGAGAATATCTAGGCATGATCATGTATATAGGCATCACGTCCAGTGACAAGTGAACCGACTCCCTGCATCTACTACTATTACTCCACACATCGACCGCTATCAGCATGCATCTAGAGTATTAAGTTCATAAGACGAGTAATGCATTAGGCAAGATGACATGATGTAGATGGATAAACTCAAGCAATATGATATAAACCCCATCTTCTTATCCTCGATGGCAACAATACAATACGTGTCATTTCCCCGTCTGTCACTGGGATCGAGCACCGCATGATTGAACCCAAAGCTAAACACTTCTCCCATTGCAAGAAAGATCAATCTAGTAGGCCAAACCAAACTGATAATTCGAAGAGACTTGAAAAGATAACCAATCATACATAAAAGAATTCAGAGGAGATTCAAATATTGTTCATAGATAATCTTAATCATAAACCGACAATTCATCGGATCTCGACAAACACACCGCAAAAAGAGTTACATCAAATAGATCTCCAAGAAGATCGAGGAGAACTTTGTATTAAGATCCAAAGAGAGTAAAGAAGCCATCTAGCTAATAACTATGGACCCGAAGGTCTGTGGTAAACTACTCACACATCATTGGAGGCTATGGTGTTGATGTAGAAGCCCTCGTGATCGATGCCCCCTCAAGCCGGATGTAGGAAAAGGCCCCAAGATGGGATCTCATGGTACATAAGGTTGCGGTAGTGGAAATAGGGGGTTTTTATGAATGCTCTGGATGGTTTTCGAGTGCGTGAAGTATATATATAGGAGGAAAAAGTAGTTAGCGAACCTGAGGGGGATCCACCGAGGGTGGAGGCCTGCGCCTATAGGGGTAATGCGGCGCCAGTACTCCATTGCCTCCTGTTTTGAATTATGGCGATCTACTCCAGAGTCCCTCAACGGATCACGTTTGTTCCAAAACTCACGCTCCAGAAGGTTTCATTCCGTTTGGACTCCGTTTGATATTCTTTTACCGTGAAACACTGAAATAGGTGAAAGTCGTTATATCGACTAGAGGGGGTGAATAAGCGATTTTATGAATTCTTCTTTGAGGAATTTGCGGTGAGAAATTCCTTAGCGAAAAACTTACTAACGTGAATAAGTACTCAGAAATATGCATAAGAGAATGCGGGCATGGTCATCATGATGAAATGAAGACAATCAAAAGTCTGAAGCGTAAACCACTGAGATAACACAAGATGAAGACAAACGGTGAAGAAATTGAGCGAGGAAATTGAGAAAGTCTTGATTGAAGTCTTCAAACACGGATATGAACGAACACTCAACACGGTAATGAAGAAATGAAAGGGTTGAGGAAATAGAACCAATAAGGTTGGTGAAGACAATGATTTGGTAGACCCGAGTTCAAGCTGATGTCTCGGTTATGCGTGCTGGTTGGAAGCGGTGAGTATTTAAACTTCGAGGACACACAGTCCGGACACCCGATCGCTGAGCATGCAGCTCGGGACACCAAGTCCTCACCGTATTCTCCTTGAACTAAGGTCACCACAGACCTCGTCCAATCACTCGTGGTAAGTCTTGAGTGACTTCCAAACCTTCTGCAGACTTGGTCACTTTCGGCGATCCACAATTCCTCTTGGATGCTCTAGACCATGGCGCTTAACCGTCTGGAAGAGGCACGCATCTTCAAAGGTAACAAGCGCCGGATCCACGCAGGGATCAATCTCTTGATGATGCTCAATCACTTTGGGTTTGTAAGGGGTTTGGTGTTTGGGTTTCCTCTTTCGATGATTTTCGCTCAAAGTCCTCGGAGGAATGGTTGCTCTCAAATGACAAGTGTCAAGTTTCTCTCGGGCAGCCAACCAGCTGAGTTGTTGTAAAGTGACTATTTATAGCCCTAGGGAGCAACCGAGCATGATAAGACATAAATGCCCTTCAATGATATGATTGTTAGGTGGATAATATATATTTTTGGGACAGGCTGGCGCATGACACGGCCAGTGATCGGAAATTTGAATCTCAAATTCCTCAGGGCTATCATGTTCCCTCCTTTGTGTAGGCAATCCATGCAGCGAATTCCTAACTCCTCGATCGAGAACAAATTCCTCGTGACCGGAAGAACTTAGCTACTCATCCTTTGAAGAAATTGGTGAGGCTGTATGATATTTCAAAAGGCTTCACTTTCGAAGAGATTGGTAGGTGTAGGATTTTGAGTTGAGCATCACATGGAAATTTTCCTTAGTATTTCCTCGACCCCCCTTTACAGATGCGATTGTTTCCTATGACTCAAGAGCGAGCAGCGAAACTACGAAAACTAAAAGTCTTCACGCTTCATGTTCCTCAAATGAATACCAAGTCTTCAAGGTCACACCAATTTCTTCACTTTCAAAGTCTTGAGAAAGTCTTGAGAATATCAAAGTCTTGATCGAAGAACTTCATTTTTGAGAGTGGAAGCTTTCCTTTAAATATCAAACTCCTCATAGACTTATAGAACTGTGTACACTCATAAACACAGTAGTTTCTTAACCTATAAGTCTTCAATACACAAAAATCACTAAGGGGCACTAGATGCACTTACAATCTCCCCCCTTTTGGTGATTGATGACAATATAGGTTAAGTTTTCAGCGAGGATAAACATATGAAGTGTAAATCTGATATTGAGGAATTTGATTGCAAGATATAGAAGAACTCCCCGAAGATGTGCATAGTAGGAGAATTTGCTTTTGAGGCAATGCACATTTGAAGAGTTGAATCATGGAGATCTCCCCTATATCTTGTAATTCCTACACTTTTGACATATAATATGAAGAATTTGAAATGCATGATGAAATATAGTGCTTGATGAAATTCAGCATGCGTATTGATAACATTAATGAGGAACAAGCATGCAAAATAATGCATCAAAGTATCGAGAGCTCAAAAGAATCAGAGCTCGATTGCATCAAAAGTATCAAAGGACCATCGGGTTTAAGATTACAAATCGATCCAATAAAAGTTTGGAAGAGCGAGAATTGTAACTTAACAAAAAGTTGCCCATATAATAGACCGGCTTGAAGACTAACTCAAATTTCTCCCCTTTGTCGTCGAATGACCAATAGGATCAAAGCGAGGACTATAGCCCTGAAGAATTTCAAGTTGAAGAAGGAGCGCCTTGACGTTATTGAGGTCGGATTTGTTTAGCGAAATAGGGCCTGCCGCAATGTCGTCCAAATCTTCATTTTCATCGATGTGATCTCGTGATGAAGAATAGAGCTGGCCACCAAAGGAAGGAACTTTGACCTTCTTGTATTTCTTGGAGGAGGTGAGACCGGTCAAATTCTTCCATGAGACCCATTATGCGTTAGTTCTTCCTTGCTGTAGACATTAGAAAAAGAACAGCCCGGTGCGTTTGAAGGTTTCATGGAGGTAGTAGTGGTTTTCTTCTTTCTGCATTGTGTGTAGAGGTCATGTTGAAGAATTGAATAGCCCGGCGCTTGACCCATTTATGATTCACGATCAACCTTGATGAAGGCGAGGAGTAACTCACGATCGAGTCATCACCACACAGTCTTTGTGGCTTGAGGACTTTGCTTGGCGAGGTATTTATTGGCGAGTCATGTGTGGCGAGTCATCATTGGTGAAGTAGGATGCTTTGCTTGAAAGCCCATCCATCAATGAATGAATGCCTTCATCGATCCTATCGATTGCCTTGCCCTTGTCATCGGTGAGGTAAATGTCCGTTTGAGGACTTCAATTGAAATGAAATGGCTGCGAGTGGTTGATATCAACCTTGTAATTGGTGAAGACCTTGTCTGATGAATCTCATTATCCAGCGCATAAGGCTTCGGCTCAAATGGTGACACTAGCAATGTTTGCGAGTCCTCATGAAGAAATCATGGAAGTTGGCCAGAACGCCATGAATGATATTGAAAAGCATATTCTTCATGATGCCAGCGACTTCTTCATCATTTGAGTCGTGGCCTTTTATAGGACTCATTGTCTTACATCGAAATTGATGAAGCGGTCAGAGGCACATACAATAATTCCTTACCGAGGAATTTGGTTCTTGGGACCTGCCACAGCTTCAAAGGCTTCATCAACACTTGCATGTAGTGATTTGAAAACTTCAGGTTCGTTGTAGATACAATAGGCACCATCAAGGGGAAGGCTGAGTGGTGGAGCCGCAGCAATTCGATTCTTTGGTGCCTTGTAGTGAGTATTTTCGGACATCCGGTCTAACACCCATGAGTTCACGTCTTGGCGTCTCCGGTGATGTGCGGCGTTACATAGAATTGAAGAATGAGGTTCTTCATTCCAATCCACGAGATGTCAGTCACGAAATTCAGAAGTCTGCGTCGTGAAGAACGACGGGGGCGGCTCAAAGCTGGCGAGAGACTCCATGTCCACATGAGGAATATGTACATGATCGAAGACTTTGTCTTTGTTGAAAACGAGGAATAGAAATTGGCTTGATTGGCGGTTCGAAGCGCCTCTTCCTTATGCTTGCGAAGTCATATGGATTATGTCGGTGAAGAAATACATGCTTTCATGAAGAAGTCTTGAGCCCTGAACTTTTGCTTTGTTGAGAAGGGATTCTTTGGCTTTGGCGATTGGAGTGTCGATGAGTTTGCATCACGACCTCTGGAATACTTAATCTCGGGTTCTTAATTTGAGGAATTTCTTGTTCCTCTACAGAGTGCGATCCCCGAGGATCAGCGGCGGCGGAGTTCATCGGCACTCTTGGCTGGAATTTCTTCATGGAGAGAGATGAAGTGGGATGAGTTTCTTGAGCCCATTTGAGCAGGTTGGTAGTAGGGGCCCAGGAGTGTCTTCTTGGATTAGGGTGAAAAGTGGAGAATTTGGATCTTGGCTTTCCCAAAGTCATCGTTCATCAGCGTTGTGCTTCCAATATCCACATCTTCTTCAATTTCCTCAACACCAGCCTCTTGACTGTGAAGCGAGGCATTGAAATGATTGGGGTTGAAGGATTGCTACTTCAATTTCTTCATCAATCTGCTTTCGGCGAAGCGGCAGAATGATTTTCTTCATCGAATCCGCTTGGGATCTCATAATCTTCATCAAAGGAACAAGGTCCTTTGATGGAATTGAGAAATTGGAACACATCAATAGGATTTTCAAAGGCTGGTCATTGGCTTCATTTTCTTAGCGGCGAAGAATTTGGCGCGGTGATGCTTTCCGTTTCTTCTTAGCTCGTTCGCAGCCTTGGTCTTCTTCATCGAGGCAGATGGAAGAATTGGAGTTGGTGTTGGCGGGGAGGAGGCGAGGAATCTGGTTGATTTTCCTCGGGCGCAATGAGCAGTCTGATTGCCGACTTGTTCAGTTTCTTGAGCGCACCACTAGTGGAGGCCACAGCAATTTCTTTAGCGGCTGGAATGGGATCATCAGCCTGGAACTAGCATTTTCTTAGAGCCTGAACTTCATCGGTGGTCTTGGCATATTATTCGATCGGCTGGTGAGGCTCCGACTGAGGAATTTCTTGTTGCGTTAGGGGCAGCAACATTGGTGAATTTCTTCGTCGAGTTGTGAATCTGACTTTGGCTCCTTGCCAATCAGCATAATAAGCATCAAAGTTTTCTTTGAGGGCTTGGATTTCATTCGGACCTTGAGAATTTCCGCGGTGTCATTCGACAACGTTTTCTTGAGAACTTCTCCTTCTGTCTTGAGCTTTCTTGATCTCTCTTGCCTTTTCAAACTTCCATTTCTCTTGAGTGATGAAATGGGTCGGCATTGACTTTGTCCGAGGTCGAGATGAAAATCAGGCATAGGGTGTTTGGATCCTTGTGCGAGATTAATGTAATCGAGGATTTTCCTCGGATCCAACAGATGGACAGATGTGCCTTTGGCTCTAGCGCCTTTCTTGGCGGTCTCGATGATTTCCATAAGTTCATCATCATCAGCCTCATCATCTTGTTGGCACTTGGAAGGCGACATGTTTCTTCTTGGGGCTTGGCGAGGACCTCGTCCATTGTGGCCTTAGTCTTAGATGAGTCGGACAGATGAAGACTTTGGTGCAGGTGAGAACTTCTTTGAAACACGAGGCAATGGAGAAGCCTGCAGTCCTTTGTACGTGGCGGATGCAGTGCAGAGGACTTTGTCGGAACTCTGAGGACTTGGGAGGAGCTCTGAGGACTTTGAAGGAGCTGAGGATTTTGGAGGAGCAGAGGCAGCATGAGGAATTGGCCGTGAGGGCTCGGTGAGAACTTGGCGTGAGGGCTCGGTGAGGAACTTGGCCGTGAGGGCACTGTTGGAGAAGCACTTGGCTTGATGGGGCTTCTTTGCCATAGATTTTCTTGGCTTGACAGAGGCCTCGATGGCAGCATGATGTGAGTCCTCATTGAATTTTCTCACCGCCTCGTTGGCTTGTCTTGCCAATTTGGCTTGGCGCTGCCCATTCTTCACGAAAGTCCTCACCAGCTTGATCTTTGGTGGGGTCACTTCTTGACCAGGTGCCAATGGAGCTCTTGGGCATGGAGGATTGAGTGTGAATTTCTTCATGTACTTTGGAGTTACATATCATACTCCCTCCATTCCCTTGCCCATCTCCGTTCAATCTTTTGAATCGCACCTTGCGCTGATTTTTGTTTTCTTTGCGAACTTCGGCTTCATCAGTGTGCAATAGTCAGCATATATTTCTTGAGGATTTCAAGCGGTCATGACCTCGGGCCTCTTTCCTCCTTTACGTGGCTTCTTTCCTTCGCCATATTCTTGGTGAGGAATTTGAACAAAAGAATTCTCTGAAGAAGTATGCAACTTTTCTTCGAGGAGCTGCAAATGAGTTAAGTTGATGAGAACCTAGTGATTCAGCGGACATGAGTACCTGTGAGCAGAGTATAGTTGCGAGGAATTTGGAGAGGTCATATCGTTCTCGAGAAGGTTTTCAAAAGAATAAGTTTTGAGAATTT
>JAHIAM010000352.1:0-40440 GCA_021605205.1 Aegilops longissima
GGGAATTTACTGGCGCCTCCTCTTGGTCGGGGTCGAGATTGGCACCTATGGTGAAGGTGGCGCCGGAGGACCCGTCCTCCTCAACTGGTACCAGCTTGGTCTCCGCCTTGTTTTGGGTGAACAACTGCTTCTTCTTGGTCGGTGCAGCCCCCTTGGCCTTGGAGGTGTCACTTTGCACAGGCTGTCTGTCTTTGCTGACTGTCTTGAGGCGAGTGTCGGTTTGGGTTCAGCGAGACCCTTGAGTTCAAATCTTGAGGGGAGGCGGAGACCCGACCCTCCACATCTCGTACCTCGCCCGAATCATGAGAACCTAAACTACTAACGGAACAACACAAGACACAAGATTTATACTAGTTCAGACCCACCGTTGTGGTGTAATACCCTACTCTAGTTTGTGGTGTGGTGGATTGCCTCTTGGGCTGATGAGGAACAATACAAAGAAGAACAGCCTCGTGAGAATCACTTTCTTGGCGAGTGTGATGAACTGCTAGGTGGTGTTGATTGCCCCTAGCTACTAGTTCCTTGATGAGGATCCCGAGCCTCTCTTAGTCTTCAAGATGCCCGTCTCTAGATGCCCTAGCTCTGGCGTGGCTACTCCTATTATAAGCGAAGGCCTGGGCCTCTTCCCAAATATTGGCGGGAAGGCGCCAACAATTAGCCATTTGAAGGGAACAGCGGGTACACTTATCTGAATAAAGTTGGTCCTCGCTTTGCCAAAGGCTCTGGCGATGTGCCTTTAGGCTCCACGATGACTCCCTTCAGCCGTTGGGGCTGGTCTTGTCTGTTGCACCAAAGCGGTTGCCTTTGCTTGATGCTCTACGCTGCGCTTGCTCCCTTTGCACCAAAGAGGAAAGGAGGACACTTTGCTTGTGGTACGGCACCAGCGCCCTTAGTGCGTCATGGATTGCGTCATGGGCACCCAGAGTACCCTGCCTTGAACTCTCCGCCTCCTCATGAGCCAGCCCCAGCGAGGCGTGCTGAGAAGCTCCTTGTCGTCCACCCGCAATCCAGCCCCTCGCGAGGTCTTGAGCTTGCGTTGATGAAGATGGGCTGTCTGGGCCTCCTTTGAGCCCACGCCCTTGGGCGGGCAGGCAAGTCTGGGGACCCAGTTCCCAGCGCCCGGCAGTAGCCCGGGCCCATAAGCGCCCGAACAGCGGCCCGAGCGAGCCGAGGGCAAGCGAAGCGTCGCGGAGCCCTAACAGCCTGCGGCCTTAGGCGCCGCATGGCCAGTTGATTGGACAGCGTCGCGCCTCTGCAACAGCGTGGGTTGATAATAGGCGGCATCTTCCTTGCCTCCTTTACTTTCTCCGATTCTGCTCAGATCCCTTTCTTGCGCCTCTCCTCTACGCTTCCAAGATCTTGAGATCCCTCCGCTGCGTGCCCTAGCCGATCATGGCTCCTCGCCAAGCCCGGCGGAGCTTGGTACTCTCCTGCCTTGGACCCACCAAATGCAGCCGAGGCGAGCCTGCGCCCTGGTGTGTCGGATAAGCCCGGGCGCAAAACATCAGCAGGCCCGGAAGGCGTTCAAGGCCCGCTCCCGCCCACGAGGTCGGGGAGTACCTTCTACCCGTTCTTCGTGGCGCCATCATTGCTGATGCAGGTGCCTCCCTTCTCTGAGTTCTTCTTCTCCGTCCTCCGTCATTACAACATTCAAGCTCTGCACCTCCATCCCAACTCCGTCCTTCTTGGCGATCTTCACCTACTATTGTAGGGCCCATGTTGGGTGAAGCCCTCGGTGGCCTTGCTGCGCCACTACTTCTCCCTCGAACCTCCCGTGGTTCCGCCTCCAGCGTGCCTGAGCCGTTGCATCTGGCCGTGAACCATCGCCATTCAAACCACAGGAAGCGGATTGAGGGCTTGAGCAAGTGGGTCTTGGTGGATCTTTGGCGCATCCACCCCAGCTGATCCTGCCTTACTGAGCCCGCCGAGAGCTCCGGCCCAGTCCCGAGTGGAGCTTACGAATCCCAGCTTGCTGAGCTGGAGAAGATGGGCCTTGAGATCTAAAGCCCAGCAGCATTGGCAGCGAAGCTGACCCGGTCTTGTCGCTCTGAGGAGTTCTGGAGCATCAATTGGCTCCGCGTCGATGCTACCGCTTCGATGTGGAGGCCTCACTCGAGCCTCGTGGCCCCTGGCGAGGATCTGGCAGTGATCCTCCAGGTCCTTGGTTGGGGAGATGGGGAGGCGGAGGCGCCCAGCGCCCTTGTTCCTTCGTGAGTTGGGAGCAGGTAGTGGGGCCCATGCTGTCTTCAATGGGGGCGGGCCCGTGCCCGTGGAGCTCGAGAAGGACACAGTGGGCGTGTCCTCTTCCGAGCTCCAGCGAAGAGGTGGAGGAAAGAGAGCCGGGAGAGGGGGTTGACTTGAGTGCGGAGTCAGGGCTCCTCCCCTGCAGCCAGGTCCCGCATTCTCCGCCTCCCCAGTGGCGGCGATGAGGATGAAGATGGCGGGGAGGCAGAACCCTGCCCCGATCGAAGGACGGACTGGGCTGGTCCCCCAGCGGAGTCCTTGCCCAGCCGAGGCGATCCATGAGCAGCGCCTCCTGCTCCTGGTCCCCTTGAAGCTGATCCGTGCAGCCAGCTCTCGGGCTTCAAGTATGGCGAGGAGCTGCTCCAGTCCTGGCGACGACTGTAAGTGCCTCCTTCCCGTCTTGATTATTGCTCCGTCGGCGAGATCGATGTCCATGTCCTTGGCCAGGTTGGCGCCCAGACAAGAAAGTGAAGGGGTTCTGAGGCCCCATCCGGCGGTGCCTCTGCCCGTGAAGGAAGGAGATCGTGATGCGGGCCTCTCCTGCCGGCGTCCTCGCGAGGTCGAGCTGAAGCGGCGTGGCGAGCTCAGCCCCCTTGACTCGAGGTCTCGAGGTGTCCTTGCACGATGCAGCCGCCATAGCTGTTGGGCGTGGCAGGTCCACCTCCGCGATCTTTGTGGTTACGCGCCGCCATCTCCTCCTACTCCACCAACTGCTGTCTCTCGACTCCTCCCTTTGTCCTGGATCGTGCTTGTGCTGAATTGGACCGGCTGCGGTAGGATCTTCTGAGGCCGACCCTCGCTTGGTGGGTGGAGCTTGGAGCTGGCCTCTGGCTGGATTCGCTCGATGCCGGTTCAGGCGGCTGGTCCAGGCCTCGGCGGCTGCGACGAGGAGAAACAGGCTGTTCGTGGGCGGGTGCCCGCGATGCTGCCTTGGGGGGCAGCCCGACATCAAGGTCATTGTGTGAGGCAGCTGGAGGGCAAGTGAAGGGCTGCTGAACCAGCTCGCCGAGGAGCCCGCCTCCGCCCGAGGCAGGAGGAAGCATGAAGGCTCATGGCCGCCGTCAGGACCGGGAGGCCAGACTGAAGAAGTGTCGGGACCCGATTCCAAGTCACATCGACCTGGCGGTAACACCTCATATCACTTTGCGGCCTCACGCGGTATTCCCCAGGTGTCGCCTTACCATGGCCGGGACCGTTTAGCCTTTTGGCTCCGTATATGATAGTGTCGCTAGCATCCATATGACAAAGAACCGGGCCGACATGGCTAGTCGTGAACCCAAAGGCACTAACCCATGGGGACAGGCATACATGAATCACATCGAGCATGTCGGTCATCAGCGTATGAATCCGGGCTGTAGCTTTGGGCTATGAGGACTCGGGAACCCGGGCTGTAGCAGCTAAGCAGGACTCGGATATCACCGCGTGACATTTCCCGAAGGACGGACATAAGGCGAAGTGAAACACATGCCGGCCAGTCAAGTGTCCAAGCAGTAGTGCTGGGCTAGCGGGACTCGGTGAACGGGCTGTAGCGGACTACTATCGCTCGAAGCACGAGACTACATTTCCCCATATGAGAGGCTGCCAAGGATAAACAACTAGTTTGTCGGATCCCTCATACCAAGCATTTCAATCATACCGCATAATATGCCCGATATGAGTACATACAACATGGCATCACAACAAAACTCTACAACTCAAAGTACTTTATTTAAGAGGCTCAGGAGCCATACATGCTATATCCATACGGTAGGGGTCACATGACCCAACACTCAAGTCATACAAACATACAAGCACATGCGGAAGCAAACTAGTGCAATCTGAGACTCTAAAAAGAAAAGCTTGTTGAAGCCCTTCTATCTCAGTGGCCCTTCACAAGCCTTGGATCACCACACAGGTGGCTAGTTCACTCGTCGATGTCAAGGTCTACATAAAACCCATCGGAGGCGGTGTTGTCGTCTGAAAACATTAATTAAGCAAACATGAGTGCGGAGGTACTCAGCAAGTCTTAGCAGAATCCTATCATACATGCACATTCTCAAGAAGGTGGTGGAGTTATTGACAAGCCAGCTTTGACTCTTGGCTAAGCTATCCTCATGACACCACTTGAAAAGCATTTATCGCTGCAGGTCCACTAATCACCATCACAATACTCCACGGGGATCCTCTCTCGTCAACCCACGAGAGGGCCATCCATGACACTCACACTTATCTTGAGGCTTTTAGTAGTATCCATTTACTTGTCTATGAGGCATATAGGTGACCAAGTAGTCCTTTACGTGGACGTGGCTATTGAATAGTTTTATACCCTGCGAGGTGTACTTCTTCTGCGCTCTCACCACTTACGCCGTTTACCGACATGTACTCGGCAACCTTCAGCGGAAGCCCAGCGTGGGTGTCGTACGACCTACTAAACACCTCGAGTCCAGTCCGGGTTTATCGCCTATTGGGTTCCATCCGCGGGGAGTCGGTCGAGGTTTCCACTACGACCCCGAGCGATGTGTGCGGGGTTCCGAGACACCAAGCAGGCGAATCGTTTTACAGACCCCGTGCCTACCATAACCACAGCCCACCCCTAAGGTCAGCGCTGCGTGCAGCATTGACATGCTACAAACACGAAACTACTTGCAACTCCGGGCTGAGGACAAGAGTGGTTAATAAGCGAGAGGGTCCATTGGTTTGGGCCCAATGCGTGGTAGTAGCTAAGTCTTAAATCACACACACAGATCTCAGTTCTTAGGGACAGCTTCAATGAAACAACCACCATGTACTCCTACATGGCCTCTCATCGATACCTTTACCAAAAGCGTGTTCAACACTTTCACTCTCGAACCGACACAACCTTTCACTCCAGTTCATCATCCCGATGAGCCAGACCTGACACAACTCTAAGCATAGCAAGCATAGCATGGTAGGAATCACAAACATGGCTCAATCAACTCCTACACATACTAGTGGGTTTCATCTAGTTACTGTGGCAATGACAGGTCATGCAAAGGAAGTGGGTTCAACTACCGCAGCACACAACAGTTTGAATCGCGTTGTCTTAATGCAGTAAACAAGAGCAGAAGCGAGAACATGGGTTTGTATCGGAATGATCAATGGGTTGCTTGCCTGATGTAGTGGTGGTAGGATACTGCCCTTCAGACGGATATTCGGGATTATCCTCGGAGGCAGAACCTATCACGAAAGACATACCAAAAATAAACACACATGGCAATATGCAACAATATGATGCATGCTATGACATGGCAATATGAATGTGTGTTGGCCTAATGCAAGCTGGAACAAAAAGGGATGAACTCATTTGAATCAAAGATTCAAATGTTAGCTCATTTAACATAGCCATAAAGGTGCATTATCTTAATCTGCTTAAACAGCAAGGTTAACTTGTTCTATCATGCATGAAACCTTTACCAATGGATAGAATGGATTTTTGGATCATTTTCATATATAAATCTTTGCATTTGGGTTACTGATTAATTTCTATGAATTTTGAAGTTTGAACTATATTCTGGAATTTCCTATATGAGAATAATTCGTAATTCATTTCTTTGCGTCGACAATCGTCGAGGATAGCGTCGAGGGGTCAACGAGGCGTCGAGGTCAAACTGTTGGTGGGTCCCGTGTTCGATGTAATTAGTTTAACTAAATATTAATTAAAACTAATCTGATTAGTTAATGAGGCTGGGCCCACATCATTCGCTCAGGAGAGTCAGCAGGCCCACATGTGGTCAAAGTCAGCGTCAACTTCTGCGGCGTTTAGCGCCGGCGAGCCAGATCTTGGCAGCGAGTGGTTTGGCGTTCGGTAACAAATGAGCAGCGGGCGTCTATGTGTGGTAGGAACAACCCGTAGCTCTTGGTGGCGTTAGTTGGGCTCGGGGTGGCGGAAATGGCGCCGCGGCGACCTAGGCGGCGCCCGGAGTTGGGTGATGGCGAACTTCGTGGCTACGGATGTCGCGGTGAGGCGTGAAGTGGTGGGTTAGGCGCTCTGTGATGCGGTGAGCATGTTGGACACGAGGGGTGGCGGTGGATGGCGAGGACACGTCGGTGACGAGCTCCACGGCGGTGCATCTTGGTGAGCTCCGTGTGGTCGCTTCTACGGCTCGGGGAAGCGAAAAGAAAGAAGGGAGGTAGCTAGGCTCACGGAGAACTTCGAGGAAGCACCAGGGCGGATCGGGGACGAGTTGGTCGGCGGTGGCGTCGAAGGGATCTCCGGCGGCAATGAGGTCAGGCGAGAGTCGGTCTGAGAGGACTCGGGCCACTTGGCCTTCGGGGCTCGGCTAGCTCGAGTAGAAGGAGGCGGCGGAGCTCCTAGACCTGAAGGGAAGGCGCCAGAGACGATGGAGGCGACTCTGGCGGCAGCTGCGGCTGCGGTGGCGTCGGCCATGGCGTGGGAGGCGGGAGGCGGGAGGAGGAGAGATGTCGAGGGTTCGGGGAGACAGAGAGGCGTGTTTAGCGTCGGCAGCTCGGTGAGGAAGCGGCGGCTGACCAGCTGCGTGCACGCATGCGGTGCTTCGCCGTCGAGCACCTGCCCTACTGGCCAAGTAAGCAGCTCATTGGTGGCTGGCTGAATGGGCAGCAGTGTGGCCAGGTTGAGGTGGCGCCAGGTAAGTTTTATATTTCTGTTTCCTTTTCTATTTTCTGTAACTTTGTGGACTTTCTAAAAATACTTAAACAGCTCAAAATTCACCAAACTGCACTGGTCCTTAGTTGGAATATTTCCAACATGGAACATTTAGTTTGGGATTATTTGGGCATTTGAAATATTTTATATAATTTTAAATGCCCAAACTCAAATACTTATGATTTAATTCAAGACCTTAGGATGACCTAGAAAATTGTGCACCACTTTTGGCGGAGGCTCGAACCAAAGCAAAGGTGATGAGCATTTTAGAAGGGCATTTCAGGTTCATTGAAAATAATTTTAGTAAGCCCTAGTTGGATTCAAAAGGGGTTACGGGGTTCTGTCTTCCCCATTTCAAATTTAGATGAAAGTTAAACATGATGCACACACTAATGCATGGACTAGCTAGGATGTGACAACTCACCCCCACTCAAAAGAATCTCGTCCGAGATTTAGGATCCGTTCTTGAAAAAGGTGGGATACTCAAGTCGAAGGCGATCCTCCCTTTCCCAAGTTGCTTCTTGCTCGGAATGGTTTGACCATTGAACCTTTAGAAACTTGATATTCGGCGTCGAGTGAGTGCGCTCGGCGATCAAGAATCTGAGCGGGATATTCTCGATAGGTGAGGTTATCTTGGAGATCAAGCGTTTAGTGGTCCTCCATGGATAGGATCCGAAGCAACGCTGAGTTGGGAAGCGTGGAAGACATCATGGACTCTGGAAGATCACAGAGGTAGTTCAATTGGTGGCAACTTCTCCTCGTTTGGCAAGAATGCGAAAGGGTCCAATGTAACGAGGAGCCAACTTGCCTTTGATACCGAATCGATGGGTTCCCTTCAAAGGTAACCCGAAGGTAAGCCTTCTCGCCAATTTCATAAGCCATAGGCATATGCTTGCGGTCATATTGGCTCTTTTGGCGAGATTGGGCTGTTTTCAATTTCTCACGAATAACGCGAACCTGCTCTTACGCTTCTGGATCATATCCAGGCCAAAGTTGTCTCTCCCGGTTTCGACCAGTTAAGAGGCGTTCGACATTTTCGTCCATAGAGAACTTGAAAGGAGCTTTGCCCAAGCTAGCTTGATAACTATTGTTATAAGCGAACTTCGGCGAATGGAAGGCATTTCTCCCAATTCATGCGAAAGAGATGCGAAGCTTCGAAGCATATCCTCTAGGATTTGATTGACTTCGTTCTACTTGACCACTTGATTGAGGATGGAAGGCGGTGCTAAAGGAGGCGAGTTCCCATAGCATTTTGGAAACTTTCCCAAAATCGAGAGGTGAAGAGACTTCCACGATCTGAGTTAATCTCAATGGAACACCATGAAGAGACACTATTAGAGAGATGTACAAATCAGCTAGGCGGCTAGCGGTTATACTCTCTCGCGAGCGGGTAGGAAGTGGGCTACTTTGGAAGGCGATCGGCGACAACGAAGATAGCATTATTCCCTCTCTTGGTCTGGAAACCCGTTAATGAAATCCATACCGATTTTATCCCATTTCCATTCAGGAATTTCCAAAGGTTGAAGTGTACCAGCAGGCGTTGATGTTCTGCTTTAACTTCGACGACAGAGCGTGCATGATTAGCAATGTATTGAGCGATTTCTCTCTTCATCCTAGTCCACCAAACCTCTGGCGTAGGTCTTGATACATTTTAGTACTCTAGGGATGAATGGTGAGAGGAGATTCATGAGCTTCCTTAAGGATCAATCGCCTCGGGTTGCGCACCTTAGGAACCACTAGGCGGTCTCCAAAGAACACGACACCTTGTTCATCAATGGAGAAACAATCTGCAACTCCTTTCTTGATGTTTCTCTTGATCGGGAAATTCCCGGATCTACCATACGTGCCTTGATGATCTGATCCGTAAGGTAGGTTTAGCCACCAGGGTGGAAAGGGATCCTCGAGGAACAATGTGAAGGTTAAGCTTACGAAATTCCTCGTGGAGAAATGGTTGACTTTGTTGTAACATCAGATTGTTACAATAAGATTTGCGACTTAGTCGTCAGCCATGACATTAGCTTTGCACAGGGTGTAAGATATTCCTAAGTCGTGTCTGTAATCAACTCGACCAACGTCTTTGCACGAGATTCAAATCCGGTTGGGTGAAGATGTATTTCAGACTTTGGTGATCGGTGTAAATTTCTAGCGATTACCAAGAAGGTAATGTCGCCAGGTTTTTAGTGCATGGACCCTGCTGCAAGCTCTAGATCGTGTGTGGGATAGTTATCCTCATGTGGGCCTTGGCCTATCGAGAAGCGTGAAGCAATCACATGCGATCTTGCATGAGTATGCAACCTAGTCCTTGTCGCGGGCGTCATAATAGATAATAAAGTCCTTAGAAAAATCTGGTGGAACAAATGCGGGAGCAGATGTCGGCGTCTTTTAGTTCTGAAAGCTGAACTTCGCCTTTGTGGCGTCCATTGAACTTTTATCTTTCTTGAGGAGTTGGTTAGAGGTTTAGCAACTTTGGAGAAATTCTCGGCGAAGCGGCGGCAATAGCTCGCTAAACCGAGAAACTCGAACTTGTTGACGATTCAGGTGGATTCTAGTCAAGGACAGCAATGCCCTTACCGGAGATTACATGGCCTAGATAGGTCATACGGTAACCAGAATTCACACTTAGAGAATTTGGCATAAAGGCGGTGCTCTCGAAGTTTCATCAATACTAGCCTTAGATGTTAGGCATGTTCTTCCTCATTCTTGGAGTAGATGAGTATATCATCGAGGTATACCCTGACGAATTTATCCAAATACTCCATGAAGATTGAGTTCATTAACGAGAGAGAAGGTGGCTGGAGCATTGGTTAACCCGAAGGACATGACGATGTACTCGTATTGGCCATAACGAGTAACAAAGGCCGTTTAGGAATGTCCCGTTCTTGATTTTGATTTGATGGTAGCCCAACCTCAAATCCATCTTGGAAAAAGGCGAGGATCCAGCGAGCTGATCATACAGATCGTTGATCACAGGGCGGATACTTGTTCTTGATAGTGACCAAATTGTGGTCGGTAATCTACAACCATCCGATCCGTTCCATCCTTCTTCTTGACGAAGAGGGCGGGGCAAGCCCATGGAGATGAACTAGGACGGATGAAACCCTTTTGCAAGGACTCATCGAGTTGTTTCTTAAGCTTCGGCTAGTTCTAGGGGTGCCATCTTATAAGGTCTTCTAGAAATTGGAGCGGTTCCAGGGAACAAGATCTATCACGAACTTCGACATCCTGTCGGTGGAACACTGGCAGTTCTTCTGAAAGTCATCAAAAATCACGGACTACGGAATATCTTGAGTCGGGAAGGGGTTGGCATTTATGGAGTAAAGGCGGCGCTTAGCCACTCGAATTAAAACACTAAGCTGTCTTGCCGAAGGATGGGTTATAGCATTGATTCGATCGCGGTGTCTGCCATTATTAGCGTCGTTGCCATGTCATTTGCTTGCGTGTTGTGCTTTGCCATGTCATCATATGCATTTTTATCATGTCATCATGTGCATTTTAGTTTCCATACATGTTCGTCTCATGCATCCGAGCATTTTCCCCGTTGTCCGTTTTGCAATCCGGCACTCCTATGTCTCCGGCGCCCCCTTTACCTCTTTTCATGTGCGGGTGTCAAGCGTTCTCGGAATGCCTCAAGGTTTGTCAAACATCCTTGGTATAGCTTTTGTGAACCCTTTGTCAAGTTCGGATCATTTGGAGTCGTTTGGTACTCCAGCAGTTAGCAGGGTAACGCGGAAGCCTCTTTTGTCGCAGCCCAACACCTTCAAAGTGGCCCAAAACCCAGCAAACTCCCTCCATACTCTCGATCGTTCGATCACGATCGCGTGGCAGCCGCACCTCATTGGAGTCTCTAGCTCCCTATGTCTATATACACCTCCCCTTCCATTTTGGCCAGCTACCTACCCTCCTCCTAAATTTCCGTGCCCCAATCATCTCGGCCGCCTCCGCCTCCATTTCCGTGCGGCCAACTTCCCCGCCGCCACTTGGCGCCGCCCAGTGGTGCCGCCACCAGCGCGCCGCCGCTGGCAGCCATCCCGAGGCTGCCACGTCCCAGCCGCCGCCCGGGTTCCCACCTCCACCGCGCCCGAGCCTGCAGGTCGGCTCACGACCCTTGGGCTCGAGCCGCCCAGCGCCCCTTGCCCTGCTCGTCCCTTCGCCCGGTCGGGAAGGCTCCCGATCTGGGCGCGCCCTCCTTCCCGACCCGCCCCGCCCGGCGGCGCTCGCTATCCGCCGCCAGACTCTGCCCGCCATGCCGCGCGCCGTCGACCCGCGCTCTCCTCCGGCGCGCGGTTCTCCTCGCCCCGCCGCCCGGCCGGATCAGCGGAATCGGGCGGGCGCGCCTCCTCCGACCCCCTCCGGCCGAGCTCCGGCCAGATCCCGGCGATCCTCGAATTCCGCGCCACGGTTGACTTTCCTCTCCTTCCTCGAATCCACTAAGTCCACATGCCTGCAGATATTTTGTTGCTTTTTCGTGGCATCATAACTCTCTGCATATAGCTCCGTTTTGCGCGCGTAATATGTCAAAATGTTCGTCTCGTAGAGTAGATCATTTCATCTCATTGCATCATTTTCATTTGAGCTCATCTTGATACCCGAAATGCTGTTATAAGAGTGCTATGTGATGTTAGTTTCTGTTTCTTAACAGAACATGCACTTTTGTCATTTTTGCCATGATTGATGTGTGCATCCTATGGTCTTGAGTCCTACATGTGTTTTGTAATATGCCATGCCATCTTTCAGGATGTATGCCATGTATTTTTGTGATCTCTGTGGTGACTAGCACAAGCATGCAAACTAGGTGTCTTGTTGTTGCTGATTTCAGCCCTGTTTTCTTGATATTTTGATGCCATGTTAACTTGATGCTACCGAGAGATACATGCTTATTTTGAGATACTTCAGTAAGGATGTTTTGTTATACATGTCTTGCTCTATCCATCCATGCCCTTGTTTGCAATTATGGAGTGTCATAGCTTGAGTCAATCGAGCTCTACTTTTGCTATAAAATGTTTCTGGCGGATTGTTTACATGTTATTCAATTTTGCCATGATATTTTAGTTGATTGTATGATATGATGTTGTTCTTGCCATGTATAGCTTCTATGCCATGTCTTCTTGCTGTTGGTTGCCTTGCCATGCCATGTATTGCTCTGTGGTGAGTGATTCAAGCTCACCAACATGCCTACTTATCGTTGTTCTGCCATGTATGAATCTGTAATATAACTTGCTATGTTTACATGGGTGCCATCATATTTCTGATCCTTTTGGCTCATGGTCAGTAAGGGACTTTTGTTCTATGCATTTAGTAGATTCATGCCATGCCTTTGTTTGCCATGTTAAGTTCCTGTAACATGTTGTTTCATAGCTCTAAACATTGCAACCTGATGTTATTTACTAAAGTCTGAAGCCTGTTATTATTTGCAATCTTGCCATGTCATTTTGAGCATGTTCTAGTTGTTTCTGGAGATAGCTCAGTGTTCATGTTTTGTAATAATTTACCTGTAAATCATGCCCATGCCTTTTGTTTTCATGTTGAGGTGCTGTAGCATGTTGTTTTGATGCTTGCAATATGCCTACTTGCTGTTTTGGACAGATTGTTGTCACATCTTGTATAGTGTGTATGTGTTGAACCGTTGCTCCGTTTTGAGTGTGCTCTATATGAAACTTGCTTGATTTTGCATGTAGTTTAATATTATCATGTTGCATCCTTGTTTTGAGGTGTTTGCTTGATGTTTGTATGCATTTGCATCAATGCCATGCTTATCTTGTTTTGCTCATATCTTCTAGGCGTAGCTCGAATCTAATGAACTTTATATGTAACTTGACTAGAATTTCGTGTAGATCATCGTGGTGCATCTTAACTTGCTGTTTAACAACTTGAACATAAAGTTATTCAGATCTGGACCAATTTCGAAATTTGCATATGAGGACTTACGGAATTGTTATATGTTGTTTCGGCCTCATTTAAACTTGCTTTGTGTGTTGTTTTTGTTTGCATCATCCCTTGCCATGAGTAGCTTCATGTAGCTTTGTCATGCATCATGCTTGGTTGTGCATCATGTCTTGTCTATGTGTGGTGTGTTTACTATGTTGTGTGCTTCTTCTTGTTAGTTCCTGTTTCGTTGCGATCGTGAGGATTCGTTCGTCTACGCTTGGTCCATCTTCGTGGCTTCTTCCGTTCGTCTTCTTCATGGACTCGTTCTTCTTCCTTGTGGGATTTCAGGCAAGATGACCGCTACCCTGGATCTCACTACTATCATTGCTATGCTAGTTGCTTCGTTCTATCGCTATGCATGCGCTACCTATTACCTGTTTATCAAACCATCCCAAAATTGCCATGTCAGCCCCTAACCTTTTGCACCCTTCCTAGCAAACCATTGTTTGGCTATGTTACCGCTTTCGCTCAGCCCCTCTTATAGCATTGTTAGTTGCAGGTGAAGATGAAGTTTGTTCCTTGTTGGAACATGGAGTTGTTGTTCCTCGTTGGAACATGTTTACTTGTTGGGATATCACAATATATCTTATATTATTAATGCATCTATATACTTGGTAAAGGGTGGAAGGCTCGGCCTTATGCCTGGTGTTTTGTTCCACTCTTGCCGCCCTAGTTTCCGTCATATCGGTATTATGTTCCCAGTTTTGCGTCCCTAACGCGGTCGGGTGATTTATAGGACCCCTTGACAGTTCGCTTTGAATAAGACTCCTCGGCAAGGCCCAACATTGGTTTTACCATTTGCCTCACCTATGCCCTTTTTCCCTTGGGTTTAGGAGCCCAGGGTCATCTTTATTTAGCCCCCGGACCGGTGCTCCTTAGTGCTGGCCGAACTAGAAACCTGTCAGGCGCCCCTCAAGGCAACTTGAGGTCTGGTTTTAGTTGTATGCGGACTGCTCATCCGGTGTGCCACGAGAGCGAATGCGTCGACTCCTATCGGGATTTGTCGGCACATCGAGGCGGCTTTGCTGGTCTTGTTTTATTGCTTGTCGAAATGTCT
This sequence comes from Aegilops longissima, assembly GCA_021605205.1. Classification (NCBI taxonomy): domain Eukaryota; kingdom Viridiplantae; phylum Streptophyta; class Magnoliopsida; order Poales; family Poaceae; genus Aegilops; species Aegilops longissima. The sequence continues at coordinate 13,851 of JAHIAM010000352.1, forward strand.
TGTGGCAGGATTCGAGACTGATCGGGTCTTCCGGGAGAAGAATATCCCGTTGATCGCGAGAGCTTATCATGGGCTAAGTTGGGACACCCTGCGAGGTTTAAACTTTCGAGCCGTGCCCGCGGTTATGTGGCAGATGGAATTTGTTAATATCCGGTTGTAGTAAATTTTGAAGCAAACTCTTCTAAAATACACCAACCGTGTGTGTAACAAGTGAGTGTCTCTTTTCGGGGTTGATCGAGAGGAGACACGGTTTTCAGGTTATGTCGGCGTAAGTAGGAGTTCAGGATCACTTCTTGATCATTACTAGTTGACGACCGTTCCTTTGTTTCTCTTCGCTCTCATTTGCGTATGTTAGCCACCATACATGCTTAGCCATGCTGCAACCTCACCACTTACCCTTCCTTTCCTACTTAAGCTTTGCTAGTCTTGATACCCATGGTAATGGGATTCTTTGAGTCCTCGTGGCTCCTGATTACTACACCACCGATTGCGGTACAGTTTGCGTTGATCATGGCCGAGTGATGTTTGCTTGTATTGGAGTTCTTCTTACGCTTCTTCTTGATCGGGGGATAGGTTCGGTGCGGCCTTTGGGCTAGCGAGGGTGGATGTCGTTGGAGTTTCTATTTATGTTTCATCCGTAGTGGGATGTTGATCTTATATATGATGTTGATGTATTCTTGTGGCATTTGTGCCTTATGTATGTATCCCCCACTATTATGTAATGTTGATGTAATGATATCCACCTTGCAAAAGCGTCTCAATATGCGGGTCTATCCTTGGTGGGACCGTCGAGTTCCTTTTGGATAGGTGCGCATATTAGGCGTGACAATGGGTGAAATTTGAACAGCTCTAGTAGAACAACAACCTTAGCATAATGGGTGACATCGATCCATACCCAAGATGATGTTTATGTCGAGGACTTGAGAGCTCTTAGAGATGCAAGAAAGACTAATCTGTCGACAAGAATTTCATTCCCATGACTTATTCTAGAGGTTTGCCATCTAGAACCAGGAGTTTGAATTTCCATGGAGGTGTGCATGTCACAGAATGTGGTGTTGTGCAATTGAGCATAGCTCTCAGAAATAAATGAATGAGATGCTCCAGTATCAAAAAGAAAAGTTGCCGGATGACAATTAACAAGGGCGTGCCGAGAGCAGCGTTGGGATCCTCATGGGTTTCCTCGGCTGAAACATAGTTGGCGTGGCCCTGGCGATGGCGGCTAGTTTGGCGTGAAGTACCTTTCTGCTTTGGCTTACCACGGCCAGCAGACTTTCCGATCTGGTGGGGTTGTTAAGGGACACTCACGGATGTAGTGGCCGTCTCTCCACTTGAAATAGGTTATCATATTGGGGCATGGGCAGCATTAGCGGCGGGGCCACCATAAGTCTTAGGCGGTACATCTTACTCTGGTTGGGGCGGCGCCTCAAAGGATGGCCTCGGAGTGAACTGGGTGGCGAGCGGTGTTTGGAATCCAAACCCGGCGCTTCTGAGATCGAGCGGATGAAGAACCAAAGTCAGGAGTGCTGCGTGAAGCTTCAAAGTCGGTGTCGAGTTTAGTTGCTTGATAGCCTTGTTGACTAACCACGAGAAGGAGGTGCACTCGTGCGAGCGAAGATCACGGTGAAGCTGGGGCTAAGTCCTTGCGGAACCTTGCACCTTCTTGGCGTCGGTAGAAACCTCTTGAGGAGCATAACGTGCTAGATTGGCCAAACTCACGGCTGTATGTATCCACGGTCGATCTACCACAGGTGAAGTGCAAATTCTTCCCTCTTACGATCCATGAGACCTTCCGGGATGTGATGCTCACGAGCGGCCTTTGAATTTAGCCCAAGTAGTGATTTGGCCAACGGGCGCATAGCCTCATAATTCTCACACCAAAGGCTAGCAGGGCCTTGGTGATAAGCGGCAAAAGTAACCTTATCGACTTGACCACGTTGGCGAAGCGTGGCTTGTGGGTGATCTTTGCGAAGCCGATCATCCGCATCGAGAGGCTCAACGAGAATATTTGAACCGGTGGATACAGCTTGACAAAGTCATTGAGTGACACCAGATCATTCCTTGGCTGGCGTGCGGTATTACGCTCAATCTGCTCCGACCAGCGATTGGTCTCACGCTTATTGCGTTACGCCTCCAACATAACCTCGGCCAAAGAAGGCGGTTGAGGCAGATTTACATTCTAGCTGCGCTGGCTTCTCCCTGCTCCGGGAGCAGCAGGATTATTGCGGTGTTGACCATCCTAGGAAACAAAACAACGCTTTAAACCAGGATGGCAGAATTTAGCAAGGAAGTGCGGAATGTAATGGATAACACGGAATCGAGCTGTTCATCCTTATGACATGGTAATATAAAACTGCCATATATATACCAGCGGTCATACACACCATTCATAGTTTAGTACAAGCCCGACGGTACAACTATAGTGAAAAGCGTTACATCTCGCCGGAAGCATTCCAAACTGCTATACATTATTTTCTACACTTAGGAATGATACACACTAAGTCATATTCCACAGTTGGCGGGGCGGTGGAAATACAACTATTACAATACTAGGGATACTACTACTAACTCAGACAGCTCCGTAGTAGTCCTCATAAAGTCACCACCCAAGCACGGAAGAGGAACATGATCATCCGGAAGCAGGCGGTCTGTGGAGCTTGCGGACCATAGGGACTCGGATGTGGCCGTGGTCCAACAAGCGGCGCGAGCGAGGTCCACGAGGAGGGTGATGCCTCCTACCTCACGCCACTCCATAAAGTCTGGCAGACCAGCCGCTTACAATTACAAGTCCCTCATGTGCATGTATCCGGCTTGCGGCAGAGTGCAAACAGTCGAGTGGCCGATGATCGAGGCGGGCATTAAAGAGCTCCATCGCATAAGGCCGGTTTTCACGGTCCTTGTCTTCCAGCATCTCGTAGTGGTGCGGAGGTGAGTCCTCATGGGATGCGTCGCTGTACATACGAAGGTAACCATGCGCCGGGGGAGGATCTTTGGCATGTAGTGGAAATTGGTGTTGCTGAGCCAAAGGCAGTTCTGCTCGAATAATAGTCATCATTGAGTAGGCTGCATCTGCACGGACATCCCAATAGTGATCCCAAGTCCATAAAACGATGGAAGCGGTTCGGTAGCTCGGGATAAGATGGATATATCCTGACCGTGCATAGATATTGGCTTTGATTAAAATCTCTAAACTGCTCCTCGGCGGTATATTAGGGATACCATCGGTAACGGTCTCGACCATCACCGAACCAACATGGTGCGTGTGACCACACACATCAATGCAGCGAATTGAGACGAACCACTTGGTTACGGGGCCGAGTGGCCATCTGAAAGCACAGCCACAATGCAAAGACATTAAATTTCTAGGGAAAATCGGGCAGCATAACATCTGTAAATGCTCAAGAACAGATTTGAGACATTCAAAATCAGATTGCAAAACCACTCAACAACATCATATCAAAGTTCTGGTTCAAGCCCGATAGCATACTAAAAGTAGTAGAAACTGAGCGAATTGTAACCAACAACCCTATAAGTTACTACGGATTAGTAACACGTGAACATGATAGAGAGAGCCTAGTCCTATACCCGTAGAATGAGAAGAGGATGACTCAGATCGGAGGGCATAAGGTAAAGGGTAAAAAAGAGCCTACGTTCCCTCCACAATCAATTCCCTACATATAACTAAAGCATTTCTAGACTCAACATCGACCAATTTGGCTTAGCGAACCTCTGAGGCAGTCCTGCTCTGATGCCAGCGCTGTCGGGACCCGATTCAAGTCACATTGACCTAGCCGGTAACACCTCATATCACTTGCGGCCTCACATACGGTATTTGCCGCAGGTGTCTCCTTACCATGGCCGGGACCATTTGCGCCTTTTGGCTCACGTATATGATAGTGTGCTAGCATCCATATGACAAGAACCGGGCCGACATGGCTAGTCGTGAACCCAAGCGGCGCTAACCCATGGAGGACAGGCATACATGAATCACATCGAGCATGTCGGTCATCAACGTATGAATTGGGCTGTAGCCTGGGCTATGGGACTCCGGTATCCGGGCTGTACCGAGCTAAGCAGGACTCGAATATCACCGCGTGACATTTCCCGAAGAGACAGACATAAGGCGAAGTGAAACACATACCCGGCCGATCAAGTGTCCAAGCAGTAGTCTTTGGGCTAGCGGGACTCCGGTGAACCGGGCTATAGCGGACTACTATCGCTCGAAGCACGAGACTACATTTCCCCATATGAGAGGCTGCCAAGGATAAACAACTAGTGTGTCGGATCCCTCATACCAAGCATTTCAATCATACCGCATAATACCCGATGTGAGTACATACAACATGGCAACACAACAAAACTCTACAACTCAAAGTACTTTATTTAAGAGGCTCAGGAGCCATACATACATATCCATACAGGTAGGGTCACATGACCCAACACTCAAGTCATACAAACATACAAACACATGCGGAAGCAAACTAGTGCAATCTGAGACTCTAAAAAGAAAAGAAAGCTATTTGAAGCCCTTCTATCTCTGATGGCCCTTCACAAGCCTTGGATCACCACACAGGTGGCTAGTTCACTCGTCGATGTCAAGGTCTACATAAAACCCATCGGAGGGGCGGTGTTGTCGTCTGAAAACATTAATTAAGCAAACATGAGTGCGGAGGTACTCAGCAAGTCTTCTAGCAGAATCCTATCATACATGCACATTCGAAGAAGGTGGTGGAGTTATTTCAGCAAGCCAGCTTTGACTCTTGGCTAAGCTATCCTCGTGACACCACTTGAAAAGCATTTATGCTTTGCAGTCCACTAATCACCATCACAATACTCAAGCAGCGGAAGCCCAGCGTGGAGTGTCGTACCACGACTGACTAAACCTACGAGTCCGGGTCGGGTTTATCGCCTATTCGGGTTCCATCCATGGGAAGTCCGGCGAGGTTTCCACTACGGCCCCGAGCGATGTGTGCGGGTTCCCGAGACACCAAGCAGGCGAATCGGTACAGACCCGCGTGCCTACCGCCAACACAGCCCACCCCTAAGGTCAGCGCTGCGTGCAGCCCCAAGCATGCTACAAACACCGAAACTACTTGCAACTCCCGGATGAGGACAAAGTGGTTAATAAGCGAGAGGGTCCATTGGTTTTGGGCCCAATGCGTGGTAGTAGCTAAGTCTTAAATCACACACACAGATCTCAGTTCTTAGGGGCGGCTTCAATGAAACAACCCACCATGTACTCCTACATGGCCTCTCATCGATACCTTTACCAAAAGCGTGTTCAACACTTTCACTCTCGAACCCGACACAACCTTTCACTCCGGTTCATCATCCCAATGAGCCAGACACGACACAACTCTAAGCATAGCAAGCATAGCATGGTAGGAATTACAAACATGGCTCAATCAACTCCTACACATACTAGTGGGTTTCATCTGAATTCTTGTGGCAATGACAGGTCATGCAAAGGAAGTGGGTTCAACTACCGCAGCACACAGCAGTTTGAATCGCGTTGTCTTAATGCGATAAACAAAGTAGAAGCGAGAACATGGGTTTGTATCGGAATGATCAATGGGTTACTTGCACGATGTAGTGGTGGTAGGATAGTGCCCTTGAGGCGGATATTCGGGATTATCCTCGGGGCGAGAACCTATCACGAAAGACATCATAGAAAATAAACACACATGACAATATGCAACAATATGATGCATGCTATGACATGGCAATATGAATGTGTGTTGGCCTAGTGCAAGCTGGAACAAAGGGATGAACTCATTTGAATCAAAGATTCAAATGTTAGCTCATTTAACATAGCCATAAAGGTGCATTATCTTAATCTGCCTAAACAGCAAGGTTAACTTGTTCTATCATGCATGAAACCTTTACCAATGGATAGAATGGATTTTTACGATCATTTTCATATATAAACTTTGCATTTGGAGTTCTGATTAATTTCTATGATTTTTTGAAGTTTGAACTATATTCTGGAATTTCCTATAACAGAATAATTCCAGTAATTCATTTCTTTGCGTCGACAATCGTCGAGGATAGCGTCAGGAGTCATGAGGGGCGTCCAGGTCAAACTGTTGGTGGTCCGTGTGTCGATGTAATTAGTTTAACTAAATATTAATTAAAACTAATCTGATTAGTTAACGAGGCTGGGCCCCACTGTCATTAGCTCGGGAGAGTCAACAGGGCCCACCCGTGGTCAAATCAGCGCCAACTCGCCCGGCGTTTGCCGCCAGTGAGCGACCTTGGCGGCGAGTGGTTTGGCGTTCCGGTAACAAATGAGCAGCGGAGGCGTCTATGTGTGCTAGGAACAACCAGCGGCTCTTGGTGGCGTTAGCTGGGCTCGGGGTGGCGGAAATGGCGCCCAGCGAAGACCTAAGGCGGCCGCGGAGTTCGGGTGATAGCGAACTCATGGCTCGGTGTGTGGTGAGGCGTGAAGTGGTGGGTTAGGCGCTTCTGCGGTGCGGTGAGCATGTTGGACACCGGGGTGACGGTGGATGGCGGAGCACGTCGGCGGCAGAAAGCTCCATGGCGGCGACATCGGATGAGCTCCGTCGCAGTCGCTTCTACAGCTCGGGAGAGAAAGGAAAGGGGGAGGTATCTAGGCTCACGGAGAACTCGAGGAAGCACCTGTGCTTGATCGGGGGCCGAGTTAGTCTTGTGATGGCGTCGAAGGGATCTCAGCTGACAGCGGGGTCAGGCGAGGTTGGTCGCAGAGGACTCGGGCCATCTGGCCTTCGGGCTTAGCTAGCTTCGAGGTAGAGGAGGCGGCGGAGCTCCTAGACCTGACAGGAAAGGCGCCAAGGATGTGGAGGCGCGACTCTGCTGACGGTGCGGCTCTGCGGTGGCGTCGGCCATGGCGTGGGAGGCGAGGAGGAGCTGGGGAGGAGGATAGATGTCGAGGTTCGGGAGAGTGGCGTGTTTCGCGTCGGTGGCTCGGTGAGGGAAGTGGCGGCGGCCAGCTCGTGTACTTGTCACGGTGCTTCGCCGTCGAGCACACCTGCACCTGCCTAGCCAAGCCAAGATTTCATTTGGCCTTGACATTGGGCTGGGCGGCCAGTGGGCAGTTGGGTGGCGCCAGGTAAGTTTTATATTTCTGTTTCCTTTTTCTATTTTACGTAACTTTACGGACTTTCTAAAATACTTAAACAACTCAAAATTCACCAAACTGCACTGGTCCTTAGTTGGAATATTTCCAACATGGAACATTTAGTTTAGGATTATTTGAGCATTGCAATATTTTATATAATTTTAAATGCCCAAACTCAAATACTATGATTTAATTCAAGACCTTAGGATGACCTAGAAAATTGTGCACCACTTTTGGCGGAGGCTCAGAACCAAAGCAAAGGTGATGAGCATTTTAGAAGGGCATTTGAGTTCATTGAAAATAATTTTAGTAAGCCACAGTTGGATTCAAAAGGGGTTACGGGGGTTCTGTCTTCCCCATTTCAAATTTCAGATGAAAGTTAAACATGATGCACACACTAATGCATGGACTAGCTAGGATGTGACAAGAAGCGCCCGTGACCGCCTAAGCGTATTTGGAGCAGGGTGGAGGCGAGAAGCTCGAGGCTGGGAAAGCGGGTTCTTGCCGAAGATCGCGTGGCCTTCACGGATATGGAGGTGAAGGCTCAGCGCCCTCTTTGAGGAGCTTTATGATGCGCGGCTGGAGAGCCCAGCTGCTTGAAGGAGGATGGCCACCAAGGCTGCTTCCCTTCTGGTTCACGCTCTTGAAGATGTCTCCCTTGGTCTTGGCCCCCCGGCTGAGGGCGGCGCGTGTCTTGTCTTCTGCGACAGCGGCGGATCCTCACCCACATCTATCTTAGCGATCCCAGCGTCGACATGGACAGCTTCTGGAGCCAGCAAGCGGCGAGCATCAGCTGCCGCTGCCGAAGCTGTGAAGGGTTCGGAGGCTCTGTGGGGAAGTTCGGGCCTTCAGCACCAAGCCAGTGAGGCGCTGCCCGGCCTGCTGCTTCTGGCTGAGCCCACTCAGCTGCTCCACCGCCGACAAGTGACTCCGTTGTGGCTCTGTCTTGCTTTTAATTCCTGCACATGTTTCATGCCTCGGGAGAGCATTTAAACTTACATTTGGTATTGCGATAACGGTGTGGACTGTAATATTTGCTTTTGAATTCCTTGAAATTGCGCTTCCTACTTGCTTATGTTCTCGCTTGGCTGAGCCCGGCCCGCTCATCACCTCGGCCGCGTTAGCCCGGCCGGAAGCAGGGCCAGGACCAAGGAGTGAGGGGCTACGTGACAAGTTAGGCTCTGAGTCGCGATGCTCAGAGTCCCCTTAGCGCCTGAACAGCAAGTAGGGAGGTGAGGCAGGCGGATCTACCGTTCTCGTCTGCGAGCCCGGCCCGTGCATACCTCAACCGCCGTTAGCCTTCGGGACTAAGGGCTGAGGGCTCACGTGACCAGTTAGGCTCTGGTCGCGATGCTCGAGTCCCCTTGGCAGCCTCAAGCGGCATTACGTACCTTGGCTCCGCTCGGGGAGTAGCGTCACGGCGAACCTCGGGCCTGGCTAGGTGGCGTGCGTGCAGGCGTGACCCGGCGCAGCCCGTGCTTAGCCCCTCGTCTGCAGCGCTCGAGGGCGTTGCGGCAGAGGCGGACAGCGACTCTGGGCTCCACGAGGTTGATCGCGACCGGAGGCCACCTGGTTATTTATCACCAGCGTGGAGCATAGCGCTTCCGCATGCGTCTGGCATAGCCGCTCCTCGGCGATGTCGTCGACAGTAGCGAACATGGTGCTTCCATTGGAGCGTGGGAGGGCTCCCCTCCGGGAGGAGCCCGGGCGTACTCTGACCCTGCGACACGTGGGTTGTACGGTAGGGCTGGGCGAGGGTGTCACGGGCACCCGTGAGCGGCGCAGGACTCACGGGGCCCCTACCTCAAGCGGGTTGCGCTGGCTCTGAGGCCTTATCTTGAGTGTGTTCCTGCAAATTTGGCGGATGCGCTGCTCTACGTCTTGGTCCGGCTCTCGGGATGGTCTGGCCCGTCGGCTGGCAAGCCGGTCAGCGATGCCATGGACAAGACCGAGGTGTGGGCGGAGGCAGTAGGAGCTGTGAGTCGCGATGCTCGAGCACCCCGTTTAGCGCATAAGCTGGGTTGAGCAGCGCAACTCTCGTCCTCGGGTCCGGCTCTCGGGCTGGTCTCAGCCGTCGGTTGGCAAGCGGTCGCGATGCCATGGACAAGACAGGAGGGTGAAGGCGGAGAGCGGTAGGAGCCCAGTCGCGATGCTCGGGCACCCCCTTTAGCGCATAGTGAAGTCGGATCATCAACTCGTCCTCGGGTCCGGCTCTCGGGCTGGACTCGGCCGTCGGTGGCAAGCCAGGTCGCGATGCCATGGACAAGACCGGTGAGGGCGGAGGCGGTAGGAGCCACTGAGTCGCAATGCTCGAGCGCCCCCCTTTTCTGCGCATAAGGTAGGTTAGATGGCGCAACTCGTCCTCGGGTCCGGCTCTCGGGCTGGTCTCGGCCGTCGGTGGCAAGCCGGTCGCGATGCCATGGACAAGACCAGAGGGTGAGGGCGGAGAGCGGTAGGAGCCACAGTCGCGATGCTCGGGCACCCCCTTTAACCGCAAGCTGGGTCGGATCAGCAACTCGTCCTCGGGTCCCGGCTCTCGGGCTGGTCTCGACCGTCGGCAGGCAAGCGGTCAGCGATGCCATGGACAAGACCAGAGGGTGAGGTCGGAGAGCCGCTAGGAGCCCTGAGTCGCGATGCTCAAGCACCCCCTTTAGCAGCAAAGCTGGGTTAGATGATGAAACTCTCGTCCTCGGGTCCGGCTCTCGCTGGACTCGGCCGTGTTGGCAAGCCGGTCGCGATGCCATGGACAAGACCAGAGGTGAGGGCGGAGAGCAGTAGGAGCCACTGAGTCGCGATGCTCGGGCACCCCCTTTAGCGTGCAAGATTCCGCCACCCGGAAAGGGCACCAAATAACAAGCATGGTGGAGGCGAGAGCATAATCCTAAGGAAAAAGTAGGAAGGATACATGCAGTGGGGCCTGGCCCGGCGGCTTGGGGATGATGCAGCCAGGCGCCCCCAACAGGATAAGCTAATGACATGAAATAAAAGGGATACATGCGCGAGGGCGAGACCCACCTTGACAGGGAATATCTGACCTGAAGGTGCTCCCACCTAGAAGCGCAACTTAAAGATGTCACTGGTGATGTTGGGGCGAAGAGGTGTTGGTGTAGCAGACTCGGTGGGCTGGGGCCGATCCTCCGAGCCCCTAGGCCCGGGGGCCTCGGGAGGCTCGGGCTGGTGGCTCCTCGGGCCATCTCCATCTCCGCCGAGGGCTGCAGGCGCTGACCTCTTGAGCCTCGGGATGTCCCTCATGAGGCGCTGGTTCGTGGCGGCTAAGTTGGCAGGCCGTAAGGCATCTTGACGGCGTGGCTGTGGGGCGGACCTACTGGCGTCCCCTCCCGAGGGGGAGGCGCTCTTGAGGCCTTGGCTCGGTTGAGCCGTGGTATGTCGTCTTGAGCCGCGCAACCCACCATCCTCGCTGGATGGGGGGCCACAGTGAAGCAGCGGCTGGCCCTCATGACCCTTGACTCATGTAGCTCTGAATGGCCTTGGCAGCGAACTCCTGAGGTTCGGCCCTCCTTGCCTTGCTCACCTTGCGGGAAGCGTGCTTGACCACGCCTCACGTGGTGCCAGCGCCTCCCTCAAGACCTTGGCGGTCGGCGGCCCTCGAGAGAGCCCGAGCCCTGCACGAGGGCCAGGCGCCTTTCCTATCTGCGATGGAAGGCTCCCCCTGGCCCGTAGCGGGCCACGAGAACTGTCTCTTGAGAAGCGGGTCGGTCGATGTCTTCTTCTTCTTGGGCGCGGCCTCGGGAGGCCTCCTGCTCTTGTAGTGCAGGTCTTCTAGCGGCCAGCGGCCTAAAGGCTCGCTCCGGGGAGCATCTGCGTCTCTCTCCTCACAGGGCACCATGATGACCCGCCGCTTCACAGCATCTTGAGGGCGTTGTAGCCATGGTGGAGTTCTGACCATGGTGGCCAACCACAGGTACCGAGGATGGCGTTATCTGCTGGCGAATGTGGCGACGTCGAAGTCGATGAGCTCGGTGTGGTAGTTGTCGCGAGCGAAGGTGGCGGGAGGCGGACCTGCCCGGTCGGGACCGTGGAGCCGTCGGTGACTCGGAGAAAGGCTTGGTTGGCTGAAGGCTGGTATAAGGCGCGAAGATTGTTGAATGTCTCCGCGGATGGGGCGTTGAGCCCTGCTCCACCGTCGATGAGGTCTTGGTGACCAGCTGCGTTCGCGATGATTGGGGAACAAAGCATCGGAGAACTCCAGCTGTGGCTCGCGCCGGAGCTGATCCGGCTGAGCTAAGCGTGATGGCGCACGCCCGACCACTGAGAGGGCGTGGCCTCGAGCTTAGGGAGGACTGCATTCGCCAGCGGCGAACTGCTTGAAGATCTGTTGAGAGGCTGGGGCTTGAGCTCCGCCCAGGATCTGACGATCGCCGCGCGCTTCTGAAGCCCCAGCCCCTCGTCGATGGCGGTCTTGATTCTCCTTTGCGGCGGTGGCAGCGGAGGAGGCCTGCGTTCCCTGCGCAGGCGATCCTCGCGAGGCTGATCCTCAGCCTCCCTCGCGAGAGGGTCTTTCAGCGGTCCTCGCGAGGTTGGTCGCGCCACCCTTGGCGCAGGCGCGGTCTTCCCGCGTCTGCATTCCTTCCTCCTCCTCGGCCGTAGCCCGGTCGCTGCGCTTCAGGCGTCTGCCGACCCTTCCTCCAGCGTCGGCTGGAGCTCTTGGCATTCATTAGTGTTGTGGGTGTGGAGGTCGTGGTACCGCTTGATACCGGCTGCCCTTGGAGGACTCGGGCTGATCTCGCCTTTCTTGGTGTATGCAGTTCGGCGTGATGCAGCCCCTGCGCTTCCGTCACGGGCCTTGGACTTCTTCTCCTCGGGATCTGCGGCGGGAAGCTCGAGGAGGAGGCGCCCTCCTCGGCGATGGCGCACTTGGTCACCAAGTTGAACAGTTCAAGGAGGTGAACAGATCTTCATGCAGCGCCCGGCTCCTCCTTCATCTTGGCGTCGCGCCGCCCGTCGGAGAAAGAGCGAGATGATGGCCTCCTCCGTTACCACAGGGATCTTGAGCGTCGTTGTTCAAGCGCTGGATGTACTTTGGGGTTTCCCTGGCTGCTACTTGATTCGGCGCATGTAAACTTCGGCGGGTGGCGGTGGCGGTACCTTGGAAGTTGGCGATGAAGTGGGTGCGCATCTCGGCCCGAGGAAGAGATCGTGCACAGGGCGGTCGGGAGCTAGGTGCGGGCTCCGTCCTTGGCATACTGAAACCAGTTCGCCATGACCTTTTCGTCCCGTTAGCAGCCTCGATGCCCAGCTCGTGAAGCTGGAGAACTCCGTAAGGTCAGCTGTGCCGTCGTGGCGAGGAGGCGGCTGGCTTGAACTTGGCGGGCCCGCGTGACCCTGCGCCTTCGGAGGTGAATCTTGGCAGCTTCGCCATGGTCATGAGGGGCCTCGGGCGGCGAAGAGCTTGGTCTTGCGGGCCTCCTGCGCGCGCCTTGGTGAGGGGCAGCCAGAGGTCTTAGCGATGCGGGCGGGGCGCTCGGGCAGCTTCTTGTGGGCGAGAACTTCTTGACAGCTCTGCTCTTGCTGCGCGGCGCGGTGGCGAGCAGGTTCCGCCCGGGGCATAGCGCCTTCAAAGCGGCGCCTTCTTGAGGAGGCGGTGGCGCCCGGAGCTTCGCCATGCAGCAGCGAGTGCGGTGCAGCGAGGCGGATGGTCTTGAGGCGCCTCCTGCAGCTTCCAGACGAGCTCGGCGACTCGGTCGAGCCATTCTTCGTAGATGTCGTCGGCAGAGGCGGTAGCGCGAGAGCTCGTTGCCGCGATTAGTGCAGCCGGGCCTCCATGGCGGCGAAGCGTCGCGTGATGAAGAACCAGCGGGGGTGGCGAAAGCGTGGCGGTGCGGCCGTCCGCCTCATGGGCCAGGTCTTTGGGAAGATGCTTGCTGCTCGTTCCCGCCGGGCGGCGGCAGCGTTAGCGGCAAGTGGCGTGGAAACAGCGAAGCGCCCTTGACAGGAGTTGTCTGGCGACATAGGAAGCGGCGACTCGGCGCTTCAGCGCAAACCCGGCAGGCGTCGAACATGGTTGCGGTGGTCGGGGAAGAACGAAAGACGAAAAGCGAGATTCGGCGCACCCCTACAGCGCGCCAAATGTCGGATTCGGGTTCGGCAGACCCTTGAGGTTGAACTGAAGTGCAGCGGAGATCCGACCCTCCACCGTCTCGTACCTCGCCCGAATCGCGGGAACCTAAACTACTAACGAGAACAGCACAAAGACACAAGATTTATACTAGTTAAGGGCCACCGTTGTGGTGTAATACCCTACTCTAGTTTGTGGTGTGGTGGATTGCCTCTTGGGCTGATGAGGAACAATACAAGAAGAACAGCCTCGCGAGGTGCATTCTTGGCGGGTGTGATGAACTGCTAGGTGGTGTTGGTTTCTCTAGCTCTGGTTCCTTGATGAGGATCCGGGCCTCTCTTCGTCTTCAAGATGCCCGTCTCTATTTATAAGCGAAGCCTGGGCCTCTTCCCAAATATTGGCGGGAAGGCGCCAACAATTGGCCATTTGAAGGGAACAGCGGGTACACTTATCTGACTAAAGTTGGTCCTCGCTTGCCAAAGGCTCTGGTGATAGCCTTTGCTTGGGCTCCACGATGACTCCTTCCAGCCGTTGGGGCTGGTCTTGAGTCTTGTTGCACGAAGCGGTTGCCTTTGCTTGATGCTCTCTGCGCTTGCTCCCTTTGCACCAAAGAGGAAAGGAGGACCTTTGTGGGCTGGCGCATGCTGGCGCCCTTGGTAAATCATGGCTTGCGTCATGGGCACCTCGTGAGGTACCACGCCTTGAACTCTTCGCCTCCTCATGAGCCAGCCTGGCGAGGCCATGCACGAGAAGCTCCTTGTCATCCGCCCGGCGAGCCAGCCCCTCGCGAGGTCTTGAGCTGCGTTGATGAAGATGGGCTGTCTGGGCCTCCTTTGAGCCACGCCGCGGGCCGAGCGAGCAAGTCAGGGGACCCCGTTCCCGAACGCATGACAAGCGAGCTTGGCGCCCAGCAAGTATCCTTAGTATCCCATCTATGGTGAGGCCTTGCTGCTCCCAGGCATCTTCATGAGGTTGTGGGCGGATGGGTCGCTACCATGAACTGGGCCAAGGCGGGGTAGCCGAGGATGGTGTTGTACGGGGGGCCGATGTGGGCGATGTCCAAGTTGACCAGCTCCGTGCGGAAGTTGTCGTGGGTGCCGAAGGTCACAGGAAGGCGGATCTGCCCCAAGGAGCTGGAGGAGCCGCCTCCGACGCCCGAAAAGGGATTGCTGGGTCGGAGCCATTCCAGCGGTACATGGAGGAGGCTGAAGGGCTCCAGCGGGAGCATGTTGAGGACGGTGCCGCCATCAATGAGGGTCCTGGTGACGGCCACCTGGTAGATGGTGGGCGTGCAAAGCATTGGGGGCTTACCGGCAGGCGGTGTTGCCGGGGTGATCGTCCGAGTTGAAGGTCAAAGTCGGCCTTAGGTGCCGCCCAACCGGAGGAGCTCCTGCCCAGGCAGCAGCCTTGATCTGTGGGAGCGGCTTAGCATGGCGGTCCGAGGTGGTGCTGTGAGACACCAAGCAGAGCTGCAACGACCGGGCTCGGCGCAGCATCTTGGGGAGGAAGAGGTTGCGCAACTCCTCCCGGAGGCCATGAAGATGTTGGCAGGTGGAGCAACCAAGCGCGTGGGACACGGTGAGGCCATGGAAACCAGTTAGCCATGACAAGGGCGGCCTCCTCGTCGCGGCGGGGAAAGCCATCGGATCCATGCGCCGTTGTATGCAGCGGCATCTCTAACGAACATGTTGGCCACTACACTGTCGTGGGCGGGGCCAAGGCTCGAGCCCCCTGCCCTGGCCTTCGCATCGGCCGCCAGAGCCGGAGGCGCGTTGTCCGCCATGAGGGCGAAGTGCGGTGTTGGTGGAGAACGAGCCGACAGGAAGGAGAGCTCCGGCGCACCGTTACCTGGCGCGCCAAATGGCGGATATTGGGTTCCGGCAAAACCCTCAAGGTTCGAACTCTGGGGTGCGCACGAAGATCTTCTCCCTACCGATACCATTAAAAACCTCACATGAATCTAAACTAGCACCAAGAACAACACAAGAGACACAAGATTCATACAGGTTCGGGCCACCGTTGTGGTATAATACCCTACTCTTGTGTGTGGTGGATTGCCTCTTTCGGCTGATGATGAACAGTACATAGGAAGAACAGCCTCGCGAGGGGTGTTCCTATGGTGGTGTGGATGTCCTCCTTAGGAAGGATTCGATCTCCCTCCTACTGTGGTGGCTATCCCTATTTATAGAGGCCCTGGTCCTCTTCGCAAATATTGAGTGGGAAGGGAGCCAACAACGGACATATTGTAAGGGGACAGGTAGTACAAGCTATCCTGACTAAAGGTGGTCTTTGACTGCCAAAGGCACTGGTGATGACGCCGTCTTGGGCTCCACGGTGACCTCCGCCCTGCCGTCCTGCTGGTCTTGGTCTCATTGCACCAATATGGAAACCTTTGCTTGATGCCACGGTACTCCCCGCCTGCGCTTGCCCCCTTTGCACCAAAGAGGAAACAAGGACACTGCGTAGGCTGGCGCCCGCCTGGCCTTGATCGTCATGGCTTGCATCATGAGCACCTCGCGAGGTACCCCTTGCCTTGATCTCTCCTCCTCCTCATGAGCCTGCAGGTGAGGCCGCCCCTGAGGAAGCCTGTGTCGTCCGCCCAGCAATCTCTGGCCCCTCGTGAGGGTCTTAAACTTAGGTTGATGAAGGCGGGACGTCTTGGGCGCTGGTGAGCCTGTTGCAGGCATGGGAAAGCAAGTCTGGGACCCCCGTTCCCAGAGCACAGACACTCACCTCCAGCCGCTCAAGCTCCAGGCAGCGCTCCAAGACTTCCAGCGCCAGCGCCTCTTCGCGTTCCTGGACCTCCCTCTCATCAGAGGGCTTGATCGATGATGCTTCGGGGCAGCCCTTGGCTTCTCTGCCGCTCGAGGGCGCTGTTCAAAGCCTGAAGCTCGCTCCGCTCCTCGGCTGCCTCACGGCTGCGATGGCGGCCTGGCCTCCTCGAGTGTGGGCACAAGCAGCCTGAAGCTGCAAGGGACACCCGCGACACTTGCGCTGGTGCACTCTTGCGAAGATGCCGAGGTTGATGGCGACCTTCAACTGGTGCCACTCGTGCGACAAGCGGAGGCCCTCTGTCTCAGGGTGGGCGTCGACATCGGCAAGCTCTCCTCCAAGCTAGCTCAGCACGCCCATCACCTCCCAGGAAAGCTCATGGCGGATGGCGCTGCGCCCGCGCGCGAGCTCCAGCATGCGGCCAAGCCCGTCCTCCGCGCCGGGGGATGCCGGAGAGGCGCGGGGTGGCTCGCCTACCTCCGGCATGGAGCTGGAGGCTGGCGTCTTCCCGGCCGCTCCTCGGGCCTCGATGAAGGCGCTAGGCGACGCAGTATCACTGTTCCAAGATGAAGCTGACACTGGGGTTGCCCAGCCACTGGTGATGACCAACGGAGGAGCCCTCGGCACACCCCCTGCACCCTCGAACTGACTGCAAAGGAGGGATGCTAGGAGAATAGGCTCACGGCCTCCCAGTGGCCCGCCCGCCTCGCGGGCTGGCCCTGCACAACGCACGGATGTCTGGTGAAGAGGGCTCGAAGCCATGAGCGGACCACGTAACTCCGGAGGCCGCTTCTCAGAAGGTTTCGCCACTGCAGTCGGAGGGATCCTGAACCAGGGTCGGGAAGGGACGCGATACGCAGAAAATCACAAAGATAAGGTACATACTAGTCTAAGGCTATGTACTTCCTCTGCTTCAGCAGCCGGTAGGCGCCACCGCTGTAGCTTGGAGGCCCCTTCCTCTTGCGGAGCGCTTCAAGGTTCAGGCAAAGCGAGCCAAGGTTCGCGGCATGACCCTTGGCAGTTGGAGCACTCCCAGGGGCTTCGGGGGCGGTGGCCTTAGCAGCATCAGGCCGCACCTGCCCACCAGCCCCAGGAACATTGGGCAGCACCAACTCCCAGTAGCCACCTCGGGGACGCTTGCCGGAGCTTCAAGAGCGGCTAACTTCGTGGCGCTGGTGGCCTTTGCTCCCGACGGTTGCCTCGGAAAGAACTTCGAGGCGTTAAGCCCACTAGCATCCTCATCCGGGGTGCACGCCGCAAGATGCACAAGCATGGGAGCCACCAAGACGGGGTTCTCAAGAGGCCCTTCAAGGCCCGACGGGTGAAGCCCCCACTCATCAAAGAGGCATCTGCATCACAAAGTATTCTTTGTTCAAGCAAAGGTACAAGTGGCAACTGACCTCCGAGCCTTGGCGGTAGCGAAGTCGTTGTCGAGGAGCCCGAGCACCTTGCAGCGTCTTGGGAGGGAGCGAAGGCACTTGGAGCCTCATGGGATCCTTGGGACTGGTGAAGTCCGCATTGAGCGAAGTGCGCTAGGCGGGGGATCGCCGCGGGCGAACTCCTTCACCACCATCGACACGTCATCCCGACCTTCTTCAACATGGCCAGCATGGACCAGGCATGGGCAAGCCGACGGTCGATGAGTTTCACGTGCCCCTAGCCGGAGTTGGGCGTCGTTGGCACTCGCAGGAGCAGGAGTAGCGGGTTGGCGTGCTGCGCATCCACATTCACTTTGCTTCCAAATCCCATCATATGCAGGCGGGCGTAAAGCTGATGCCCGAGCCAGCCGTTGCCGCCACGGCCTAGAAGGCCACGCATCCCGAGCGTTGGTGGGCGTCGACCAGATGAAGCAAGAAGAAATGGCGAAACAAGGCAACGGAAGGAGCAATGCCCACCATAGCCTCACACAGGAAGCCGAAGACTGCGAGGAGGATGATAGATTGGGGGTCCAGATGTAGCGCCTACTTCTAGTAACGCGAGATGGTGGCGTTGAAGGAATCAGAGAAACGTGGGATCAGGCCAGCCAAGAGGGCATGAAGATGGATGGGGATCTCGATGGCCTCCATGTCGATCCAAGCACGGGAGGCGGGCTAGGCCATTGTCGCCTTCCACTCATTGGAATCGGCACCAATGGTCGGTTGGACCTTGGCCAACCCCTCCTGATTGACCACCGTCGAACGCTCAAGAGAAGGCTCCAAGCTGGCTGAGATCAAGCCGGGGTGGAGGATTTTCCTTTGTTCTTCGATCGTGGGGTCATGGCAGCGGGGGAGAAGTTGTGCCGACGTGAAACGGGGAGAAGAGCTGCGGGTTCGCAGGGAAGAGAAGGAGCCAGGGGCGAGCGCGCCGAGCAATGATGGCAAAGTTGTGTTAACAACATGCGGCCGCCAAGCCTGCCAGTTATCGAGGCAGCATGGGGAAGTGGGGGCACCCACGTCCCGTCAAGCGCCATGCATCGACCAAGGCCCCAAGCGGTTAGGGCCCGTGGCGCTCTGCACTTGTCCTTTGGCTTCACCTCAAAGCCAAGTTCGAGCGTGCCTTGGGCCCCGAGGCTACTGTCGGCATTCTGGGAATGGGGGTACCCAGACTTGCCTGCCTGCGGGCCATGGTGTGGCTCCATCAGTGGCCTGGTACGACCCACCTTCAGCATCAACAACTCAAGACCCTTGCGAGGGGCCAAGCCTCGCGAGGCGGACGACACCAAGACCTCCAAGAGGAGCGACCTCTTCAGGCTGGCTCCCGAGGAGTGGATTCTATGCGTGCCTCACCTCGTGAGGCTTCAGATGACGTGAGCCATGAAGACCAAGGCCAGGCGGGCGGCTGTGGGCATAGTACGACAGTTTCCTCTTTGGTGCTAAGGAGGCAAGCACAGGCGCGGAGTCCCAAGGAATCAGCCGAAGCTTTCCATTCCCATGCAACAAGACCAAGACCGCCAGGACGGAGGTCATCGCCGAGCCCACCATGACGTCACGACCAGAAGCTTTGCAGGTGAAGACTACTTTTGTCAGGATAAGATGTACTAGTTATCTCCCTTCGAATTTGGCCGTTGTGGGATCCCTTCCCGCTTTCATTTGGGAAGAGGACCAAGGCCACTAGAAATAGGACCTAGCCACCACCATAGGGGATCCGAATCACGGAATCATCCTCTCCCCACCAGCTCAGAACACACCTCTGAGGTTGTTCTCCCCTTATACTAGTTCATCTTCAGCCCCTCAAGGCCAATCCACCACAAAGCAGTAGGGTTTTACACCACAAGGTGGCCCGAACCTGGGTAAACTGCCATGTCCTCTTTCCTTTGAGTTGGTCGAGCTAGGCCGTGAGGTTGGCGAGTAGGAAGAGTGGGGAGGTTGAGTTCTTCGCATGCACCCCAGAGTACGAACCTCTCAAGGTTCTGCGGAGTATGAAATCCGACACCTAATGTTGTGCCATTTGCTAATGCAGGATCTATAAAATGCACACTCTCCCTTTTTCTTCTCTCCGCGTTCAATCCCCTGAGAGGAATAACATATAGTTAGATGTTTATCATTTACAGCCTTGTATGGAGAAGTTGATTAGAGTTTGTTAAGTATTACAAAATCAAGCATCTACCAAGAGTGGCATCGAGCATGTTGAAGTTGAAGAAGCGATGTAAGTCCTTGAAACTCACATTGATGGAACAGCATCATGTCAGAAATGATCTCTGTTGTAGTGGACTAGCAAACCATGATGACCTTTTGACATTAGATCCATGCAATATTCATGTAACTCGTGGCAACTGGAGCTGCACTCATCAAAGTATTCGCCAACAAGAAATGGCTGGCCATAGACGTAATTGCGTGCTTCAAGTATGGTTGCTTTACTTTTAGCAAGCAACAACTCTACTTCTTCATCATTCATGCCGTCAGAAATAATATTACTCCCCGATTCGAACAACCTGCTGAATTTGGTTCTGGGCGATGAGTGATTTAAGTAAGAGGCAATCATTCTCTTTCCTCTTCACTCTCCCGTCGAGCTTCCTCTCGGGTGCAGCCTTTTTGGACGCTTCCTTCTTGGTACTTGAAGCATTTACGGCGAGCGTCGGTTGGCTGCAAGGTAGTACTGCAAGCGAGCGGTGAACCTTGACGGAATGCTTAGCAGCTGGTTTATCTATGCGAGACCAGCGGTGGCGGGGCTGCTATGCGATGATGGGCTGTCGGAGCAAAGGCATCGGACTCTTGACCATGCGTTGAAGCTATGTCGGGTTTCTGCGCAGGTGGTGCCAACTTGTCGGTGTCTTTGAGGAGGCCATGCCAGCGCGTTGGTTTCTTGACCAGAAGTGTTGATGCATTTGTATGCTGATCACGTGATTGTGGACCGACAGACTCATGAGTAGCTAGTTCTGGACCTACAGACTACTTCGCAGGCGGTTCCGAAGCATCAGACTGCTTAGCAGTCTGTTCCATCGAGTTGAGTCTGCTGAGCATGTGCTACTGGTGGGTCTCCCCGCTGCTTTAACAAGCGGCATTTGAACGGTGGTGCGTCTTTAGCAGTTGTAGGCCTTGCCCTTGGCTGCTTTCAGGGGGCGGAGGATGACATAGCTATGCGACACAAAGTCTGGCGGTGATCACGAGTTGATGCATCGGCCGTCGGATTCTGAGTATTAGGTTCTTTGGGGAAGCGAGGCTGTTGTGGCAAGGAGGCGTCACCGATTGAAGGCGACATTGGTTGCTCTTGGCGGGGCTTCGGGGATCTCATTGATGAACTCTATTTCCTTTAGTGAGCCTTTGGATGTGATGTAATAGTGTTTCTCCCAAGGTCCTTCGCTCATCAAAAGTCTCCTAGGACATTCTTGAGGAAAATTCATTGAATCAAGCTTTACTTGGTCACATAGCACTTCACACAGCCCGACTTCAATGGCACATTGTCCAACAAGAGCCCTCTTCCAGAAGGGTGGGCAAACCCAACCTGTTGCACATTTTAATGTACCTTCATAATGTGTAATCATGCCCTTCAGTCTGTCTTCCATTTTAGATGGATCATATATAGCATCATCATGAGCAGCTGTAGTCTCAGTGTCGCCGGGGTCAGCTGATGCACAGCTACTCTTGTGCGGTGTTGTCGCACAATAAGCAGCATCCTCCATGCCCACCTCCCCTCCCATCCACTGGCTATCTGTCAGTGTTAGAGTCTTCTGCATCATCATTAACTCCTCAATATCCTTTCGAACAGTCGGATACATGTCCTCCCTCAACCTTTCATACAATTCATTCTGCTTCATTTCACTCCTCGCTTTTTTCATCATCATCCTCTCTTCTTTGTTGAGTGTGAAAGGCCTCTTGTGCAGGACATTAACACCCATACCCCTTGCACGGCTAGGGGTTCTCTTGTTTCTAGAGCATCGGACAGAATGTCACATGGCCTTGAGTTCCTGAAGAACCTTCCAGGGATCTTGGAAGCCTCTAACATCACTTGATACCGTTCTTGGTCATGTGAGTTCTCAAAGTAATAAGTTTCGTCATCACACCTCTTTGCACGTGCCCACATGTAGTCTCTGGTGCGTTCGTCCCTGATTTCACTACGGTTGCCCACCCACCAGTACTGCTTCTTTGTCCTCCTAGTCCCATATCGGTTTCATGCCGTAGTATCCTGCCACACCCATACGGTGGGGGTGTATGTTCTTCTTCTGAAGTTCCAATTGCTTGGCACTCTTCACAGCAAACTCTATAGTTTGCTTGACCCTTTTGAATTCTACCCTGTCTGCCTTTGTAATTTGGGGGATATGCGGGGATTGGGTCCTTGCCTTCACTCAAGTACTTCTTGTACAACACGTGGTTCCAGTTTCTCCAAGCATCCCTAGCCTTTTTCAGTGCAGCGTGTTCCACTTGAATTCTCCACTTCTCTGGAACGTTGAAGTAATCCAAGATCTCCCAGACTATCCCTCGCCGTGTTTCTGTGTCAGCCTTCCGCAACCCCGGCAGATTAATGTTGAGCCTTGCCCTGCCAACAAATCCACACACACTCATGAACCTCGTGCGTGCTTTATCTGCTTTAGTTGGAGCCCAAGACCTTAAATCAATCTCGGTTACTTCATATACACCTTTAGGCTGGTGTGTGGGCTTCCTTGGAGCATTCCTCCATGTCCTAACCGGAAGGGTAATTGCTGCTGCTCTATCCCGTTCAAGATTACTTGATCCCTCACAATCTGCTGAAGACCTAGGGTTGTCGGAATCAGATGAAGATACATTGCCTGAAGCATGAGTGTTGTCGCTGCTACTCAGCATCTATAGAGAACACATGCAAAACTCAGGAAAGGAGGATAAGCATAAAACTAACAACTTGGTATGAAGCATTCTAAACATGCCATGCAATAATTTAGAAAACATACGGCTAATTTGTTAAGTTTGTGTAATCTATAAATTGGCAGTAACTTATTGGAACAAATATAGTTTATATGTACTAGTTAGGAAGGTAGATAATGAACATATATCGCTCTCGGTATTTATAGCCAATTTGGGAACATCGGAATGAAATAGGAGGAGGATTGCGAGGAAATATGCCTCACATGATGGAGAGCGGACTAACGAGCTTCTTAATGCAACCCGGCTAGACCACGGGAGAGGTGAGGGTTAGAGGATCGATATGCTCGAGGTGGATGGAAAGCAAGCGAAGATGGCGGCGCGGAATCCGTGTGTTAGGAGCAGCGGTGGAGGTAGGCTTTTCACGAGGAGGCGGGCACCACGGCGGGGTGAACACGCCCGGCGTCGGAGAGGGTTCTGCTGTGGATCTGGGGGAGTGGGGAGCTGGCGATGGAGATTGGATGGACTAGTTGAGTGAAATGCGGGTGGGCAGTGGCGGGGTGTTGGCGGCATAGGTGAAAGGGGTGAAAATAACCCCGGTCGCCGCGCGGAAAGGCCTATGCAAATGGTTGCCTCTAAGCGCTCATGTGCACAAAGAGAAAATTTTCGTTTGAAATGAAGACTTACTAATTAAATGAAGATGTGAGTTCATCGTTTCACCTCTAAATTTCCCACGTTAAGCAATCACCATTATACCAGGGGTTTGATTTGCTGGCGCATTTCGGGTCTCATGTGCTATATTTAAGACATTTTTTGGCATTTACCATGCATTTTGGCATATCAATCAAATCCTAGCCTGACTGCATTTCCTGTCGAAACGGATGAGGATTGTCGTTCGATCTGGTAGCATCCAACAGTGCATACATACGATCCGTGGGGTTTGGGTTGTGGCCAATCAGAACGCACAACTCTCGCGCGCGCAGCTAGGGGCATCGGCCACTGTTTGGTAGGCACACGGCTTTCGTGAGTGAACTGTGTGCTATTTGAAAACATTTACATGAATCGGAACTGCATGTGATGTCGAAAGGGATGAGGATCGCCGTTCGATCAAGGAGCATCCAATGGTGCAGGCATACAATCCGTGGGTTTTGGGTTCTGGCCAATCAGAACGCATGACTCAGATTGCGCATGTGGCAGGGGGCAGGGGGCATCGACCATGGTTTAGTGGACACACGTCTTTCATGAGTTAACCGTGTGCTATTTGAAAACATTTACATTAACTAACATCATATTTTTATTTGAATGAAAACATGAGTTCATCGTTAAAGTGTAAACTGCGAGTTTTCATTCATTATTAGAAGCAGGAATACATCAAATAGTTGGCCGTAGGGTGTGGCCAGAGGCGTAGGCCTTGTGGGTATTTTAATTTAAGGAAATGCATATAGAGTCTGGAAAATAACGAAAATCATTGTGTCACTGTGGCTTGCTCTCACGATCGCATGGAAATTTTTTGATAAAGTTTGGCACAAGTTATGGTGCTCGCACCTTCCATACTGGAGCATCTCACAAGAAGGATCATAGTTTCCAAAATGAGACGCATCACTTCATACTCCAAATCGTCAGTTACTACATTGTTCCGCGTCAGAAAAAAATCATGGTAAACAGTCACAGATATACCCTTGGTTTGATATTCCGGCCCATTTTCAGGTCTCGTCTGCTATAATTAAGTCATTCTTTGCACTTACCTTGCATTTTAGTGCATATAAAGTCAAAAAACCTACTACAACTACATGTGGGTGTTTTAGTTAGGCTATACTTAGGCTACTCATAGTGGATAGTGTCATATACTAGTATCATGCATATATATATGATACTAGTGTATGATACTACCTTTAATTATAGTTCATATATAGTATAATATAGTAGTATCAAGATGATCATATTTATTGCCATGCATGACACAAATTAGCAACGCATTTAACATGATACGGTATCTACCTTTATGTTACTCTAAACCTATCTATCTTATTTAATTCTTTGCCACATCATCATATTTGCTATTTCCGAGTGCATGATATCGGCTATGATACCACCACTATGGCCAGCCTTATAGTGGGGAGTATCATATAACTATAGTATCATGCATATGATACTAGTGTATGATACTACGTACTTACCATCATAGTGCGCGTAGTATCATATAGTGTATCATAGATGACAGTTATGGCCATGCATGACACAAAGTAGTATAGCATATTTATTATGTTACGGTATCTACCTATGTTACTTCTTTGCCACATCATCATATTTGCTATTCCCGAGTGCATGATACCGGCTATGATACCCCCATGGTGGCCACCCTAAGGCTGGTCGTAATGGGAGTATCATAAGCGGTATCATGCATGCCAACTACTAGACTTTTTGGATGATGTAGCACTACTAAAGGATGCTGCTAATGTGACACTACGATCAGAGACCCTTCGACGAAACTGTGTACGATGCAATAATCGCAAAGTGTGGTGTAAAAAATGTCAAAAAAGGTGCAAAACATTTGTGATGATAGATGCATCAAACACGGTTCAAATTATTATTGCGTAATGCGATGCACGGGGCATCTGATTGATTAAATTAGCTGTTTGTCATGAGGAGGAACAAAATAAGCAGGCTGCGAGATGAAGGTGTATGCGATATACAACATATGCTTCACTCCGATGAACTATTTGTGATTAGGCAACACAAAAGAAATAGTCAGCCAGATCAAGGGTGTATGCGATACTCTGGCATGCGGTTCACTCGGATGAACTGTTTGCTTGAGACTAGAGAACATAAACGGTCCAATATAACAAGATGTGTGTGATACGCGACAAACAAGTCTGTAATCAGAAATGTGTGTGAAGACAGATAATAACACAGATGATTGCTTATAATAAGACGTATGTGATATGCTCTGTCTACACAACATCTATTGGCCATTGGGGGCCGAGCGGTCATCCGGATACATCATAAGGATCGACGAGTCATCCTATATCAGCAAGGACTAGCTGTTTCACGATAGCTCATGTAAGAGAACTCTCAAGTTAAGTGTGCTCGAGGCTAGAGCAGCCATCGGATGGGTATTTGGATGGGAAGTTGTGTTGATGTTAAATTAAGCGATAGGATCGGTCGTATTGGTCAAATTAAATGGTGATATGACCCATCGCATGACCCATCCACAAATTAAAGAAGGTCTACCACATTACTTTTTGACAATGTGTATCGTGGCATCTGTTGGTCCATCGACACATTTGTTATGGAATAAGCGTGTGTGTTGTGGGAAAATGCTTGCTAGTGTACAACCGTTTGTGATTGATGAATTCATCACCGGCCGGGCTCCCTAGTGTGGTCGTGTTCATCTCGCCGTCATCTACTTCTTGTGCTAGCTCGATGTTCCTTATATGCTAAGTTTCCATTAATTGATGGCGCTTTATGAACCGCCACTGTGTTTCCGCCATTTTCTCACTTGTTTCCTACCACCCAGCGATATTGCGCATAAACCTAGGCGCGGCATGACGCACGGAGGCAACAAGCGCAGCCTGAAGCACATCCACCTTTTCCAAGCATGCCAAACCACCAAAGCGCTGCCTCTGCCACCAACCTCGTCGACGAGGAAAAGCAGAAGCTGCCATAGCCCGTCGAGGCCGCGGCCCTCCCGACAATGGGATGGACGACGTCGTGATGCGCGTCATCGCCAGGGTTGAGCAGACCATTGGTGCATGGCGCTTCAGCGCCACAGATCAAGATAGGCATGTCAGCGCCGAGAGGCTGCAGCTCGCGGCACAACATGATCGATGGTGTGCCGCGGAGCAAACAAGCGCGTCATAGCGATAAGGCTGTGTCTGCCGCCGCGGCGAGACCGTTAAGCGCCAAAGTGAGGAGCGGTGCCGCTGACAGAGCTGATCCATCGGTGCTTTCACTGCTGCTCGGCGGGCATCACAGCTGGTACGTCTCGTCGTTACCCATTCCTCGCGAGGTGGGCACATGCCCTCTGCGCTGTACTTGCACGGTCGGTCTGGCGTGCGTACTTGCCGACGCCCGCTTGTGCGCTGTTCGCATGGGTGCGCCATTAAGCCTTCATCATGGCCGCTCGATGCCAACTTACCTGGTCGGTAGGCTCGACCACCTCCTTAGCCAGGTGTCCACACAGACCGATGAAGGAACATGGCGTCGCATCCTCGGTGGTGATCTCCGATGAAATAGCCAACTTGGAGCTCGAGATCGCCTCGGATGTACCACAAGCGTGTCGACCGCTTGGGCGAATGCTGCGAGTTGAGGCGAGCCAAAAGGCTACCGTGAAGCAAGGGCTGCTGGTCATGGTCTCATGGGCGCATTTTATTTTGTTGAGTCGTTTCGGCGTGG